>VVHJ01003367.1:0-11756 GCA_015107715.1 Tylochromis polylepis | reverse complement strand
TGCACTCAGACCAAAGGGGGCTGAATAATTACGCACACCCCACTTTGCAGTTATTTATTTGTAAAAAATGTTTGGAATCATGTATGATTTTCGTTCCACTTCTCACGTGTACACCACTTTGTATTGGTCTTTCATGTGGAATTCCAATAAAATTGATTCATGTTTGTGGCTGTAATGTGACAAAATGTGGAAAAGTTCAAGGGGGCCGAATACTTTTGCAAGCCACTGTAACTAAGATTATCAAAACCAGCAGCATCCCAAGATAGTACAATTTTAGTCTCCTGACTGCAAGATGAGAAAGTCACATCAGCAAACAGGCCAATGATCCACCAGTAAAGAAACACGAGATGGAAAGGACTGCAGTTAGCACATTAGCAGGAAAAACTATCAAAATAAAAGCTAGTGGGTTGTCCACCAGTAACCCAAATGTAGCTGGATTTCTTCTCTTGGAGGGATGAAAATCAAGAAAAATGCTAAAATGAGTTGCCAAATATGTGTGTATGGGAAACACTGACTATTAAATGGAGAAGTTACCTCAAAGACGCTCGAGTCTGTGGACAGCCGTGACCTGCTGGGCCTGGTTGCACCTGATTGGTTAGAACGACTGGGAGACTCAGCAGCTGCAAAAAGAAGACGCATGGGAGACCGAACTGCTTTTACATTGACCCCACATATTTTGCTATCACTCAGACTAAGCTGGGATGCAGAGAAAGCCTGGTCCAAGTTGTGGGAACGAGGCTGAGAAATTGAGTAGAAAGTGCTCGAGTGTCTTCGAGCGAACTTCTTTATTCTTGGGCTCCTTCTTAGATCTAACACAGAACCAAAGGAGAAAGATGCAGTAAGTGTATGGTATGTATGGAAAGTGCGAGTTATGTAAAATTACAATCTTATCAACATATCCAAAGCAGTAAGATGATACAAAACAGACTGTGTCTAATTGATGCATACAAATGTTAAAATTATTGTATATCTTTGAAGTTATTTCTGTTAAATGAAATGGTAGAATATACATGTAAAAAGTTTTATAGTAACGACTCAGAATTCCTGCTGTCAAGAAAAGAACCAGATATAAAGAAAAAGCACAAAAAAAACAAAAGGTGAAATTGTATATGTAAAACTGATTTAATTTACATAGACATACAATTATAAATCATGCATTTGTGTAAATGTTATTTAGGTAGAAAAACAAACAAACAAAAAAAATGTGGTATTAGCAAAATACCTTCTGAAGGTTTCACTGGTGATTCTTCCACAATGGACTCCTCAGTTAGGACAGGTTTTCTTCACAAACAAATAAATAACATGAGTTACTACATACTTCAGGTCTGAGTAAATTTAAAATAAAGGTATGGCAAATAAAAATATTAATTACATTAACAGAAACATACCTTCCAATTTTCTGCCTGTGTAGCAGCCGACTAGACACTTGCTTGTGGAGAGGAGTCTCACACACTTTTTTGGTAAGAAGCCTGTGCCTCTCTGAACACAAAAAAATTATTTGAAAAACATTCAAGTAGTTTTAAAAAAAGGAATAACTTTCAAAGGAAGTCATGGACAATTATTACATTACATATTTAAATTAATCTATAATAGTGCATTCTTCTACCTTCAGGTTCATGGGATCGCTTGCGTTTCACTCCTTCCACAGCAGACACAGACCGGCTCCTTTGTAGCTTGGCTTTCTTTGAAGGGGAAACAATCTCTTGGTTGAAGAGGTTTCTTCTCACCTTGGTCACCTCTGAGAATTAGTACAGTGTAGGTGTTTAAGACTCATCTCTTTTTTCTTTTTAAATGGCAAGAGGTATTAAAGTGGGCGTGAAACAATACATGTAATCAGGGTAATTTACACCATGGAGCCATGCTCTCAAAAACTGATCTAGATTTAACACTGTCTGTGGAGCTGGATTTAAGAAATAAGTGCTTAAAGTTAAAGTTTTTAGAACATGTTTAGTGCCATATTCTGTCTGTACACAACGTGATTTCACTGGATAACATGTGATCTACAAATAGTTTTGAGGGTGGAATAGGCAAGTTATATGTGATCAAGAAAGATGTAACAAAGGACATACCTTGCGTTTCTTGTTTTGGGGGATGTGGTTCCTCAACCAGTTTGTCCAAAGTTACAGGACCCTTTGATTTGGACTAAAAGAAACAGAAATCAGATGGATGAGATAAAGAAAATTATGAGTAAATGACACCTCCATTGTTTCATTGTTTAAAATGGGTGGCTATCTTCACCGAAAATAGAGTTCGACAAGTCAGACAGTCCAAGTAACACCTACAAAAGGCAACATTTCTCTCAATGACCATAGGGCTGGGCGATAAAACAATGAAGATAATTGTTCTGAAAAAACTTTTCCTCAATCGAAATACAAGACGTGGTCAATATGAGGTTAAGAGAACTCGACACAAAACACTAAAGTCCAATGACTTGAACAGCAGTGCGCCAAACCATTCATGTGGCTAGAATACAATTAGAGCCATGTCAGGTTGGTGGACACAGCATAGGTGGAAACAGCAGCACAGGTACTGCAGCCAAAAACAGCTGTACATTAGAAGTGTGAGCGAGATAAAAGAATAACTGACAGCAGAAAATCCTAATAAAAACTCGACCATTAGTGAACATGACACCCCAAAGGACACAGCCTAATGCTCAAAAGATGAGGACTTTATTCAGAAGAAGGCTAAGATTAATTCAGCAGTGTGGAAATATTTTGGCTATTTAAAGTCCAACAAAGAAGCAGAATAGCACACACTGCTAACTGTGTCAGAAGCATGTTTCCACAAAGGCATATAGACTAAAATGAATCAAAAAATTAACAGGATTTTTTTCCCCATTTCAGACAGGCCAACTCAGCAATTAGAGAGGTTCAGACAATTGGTTCAGAAAGTTGATCAAGCTCTTATATTAAGCAGAGAAAGCAGAAGTGATTATCTTACAGCTCTTGTAGCCTTTTTGGGGATCTCTATTTGTCGAAGACTCTGTGATGATTCCGTCATACTGCGATGGCGAGTCAGCATCCCACTCCTAACAAACAAACAAAAACAAAACTCCATTACATTCTGGGCATATGCACTTTAAAAATACTTGATTATGATTCCAGTCCAGTGAAATGAAAACAACAAAATGTTTAGCCTCACTCAAATGCCACTTCTTATTGTAGTATTTAAGATTATTTTTAATTCAAAGTCCTTCCAGATTGTCTATAATAGAAGAGTCTTATAAATGTCCTCCTCACCTCCTTTTGCTGCCTGAGCGGTTTCGCAGGTCCTGTAGTCCATCTTTGTCATCTGAAGCCAGGCCCTGTGCAGACAGGGGGAGTGAAGAGGCTGAAGGAGAAATGCTATCCTTGGCAACTGAGTCATCGCTGAAGAAGTCAGGAGGCAAGACCGCCACTAAAACTTCAGGAAGCTGTGTGCCCAGACTGTGGTAGATTTCTGCAAGCACTCTGGGGACTGTGGTCAGGAACCTGCCATGATCCAAAAAGACTATTGTTAGATTCTTACAACTGCAAGTGAGAAACTGGCTCATTTGAAATCATACCAACCCAATCATGAAATACGCCTACAAAACCATGGAAATTCAATTAATGTAAGGCACTATTATTTATGACTTTAGTCTTGACTTGAACAAAATTTATCAATACTGCTTTGTCTTTCAGCAGGAAAAACATATAGTCTTAATGCTTATTCTTATATTCTTTTGAAAATACAACAAATTTTATTCCTGAAGCCTTACCCTGGCAGGACCTCATCTTGAAGGAACCTCGTTAGAAAAACTGGGTCTCTGGTCAGGGAGATTATTCGGAGCATTTCAGCCACCTGAAGCACAGAAGGGATTACATTTTACCTGAATTACAGTTAAATTTCACTCAATTTGAAGCGACTGATAAAAAGTGTATCAAAAGATGGAACATTTCAATATAACTGGAAATACTGTTTTACATTCAGATTACTGCCACTGTGTTACTCCAACAGCTCAAATGACAGTCACTATTAAATAAACACCTTTTTAAAAAAATCATCAGGATGGTAGAAGGCATTGCTCCACTTTAAAGAAAATCACATACCTTGTAGTCAGTCTTTTCCATGTTTGTATTAATTAAAAACGAGACTTGACTGCATAAAAGTCTAAGCAGTGATCATCTTACCTCCTCTGCCATCTGATCAACATCCAATGAGTCTGACTGCTCTGTGGAGAAAAGTCTGCACAGCTCCAGCCTCAACACCACTTGCAGCTGGCACCTAGAATAAACAGCCTGTGTTACTGACAGCTAAATATTAATGACTTGAACTGAAACTTTATTATCCAGACAGATGGAGACATAGGCTGTTCCCAAGGTAAAACTTAGAAATCACTCACTCTCTGACTTTACTATCAACATCAGCAGCCATTCCATAGAGCTGTCTGATTGATTTGCTGGTCTTGAGGAGATGCTGCTGAACAAGAAAGGAGGTCTTTGCCTAAAAAGAAAACATAGAACTTAATAATCACAGTTCAGCGCCCTAGTTTTGTGCATTATATTTCCATGATATTTCAAAGATTCTTCCATCTTATATCGGCATCTTGCATTGTTCGACCTAAAGTGAACATCTCGCATATTGTAATGAAGTTTTCATCTGGCAGTTTAACCAAAATATAGCATTTATTTTACTGGAATCAAAATGTAAGTTTTTCTATTAATTATTTAGAAGCATCATCTGTCTCACCTCCCAATCTGATTCTGCTGCAAGGAAGGTCTTTACAGAAGAAACAAGCTGGTGAACACCCATAAAGACAGGCTCTCTCTCTGCCATAAACTTCTCATAACTAGACTTCAGATGGGACAGCAGCTCTGCCTCACTTGCAAAACCTAGGGGAAGGGAGAAGATATATTACTTGACTATTAGAAGTAAGAAAACATCATCATAAAGTGCTTCATAATAAGACTAAAAAGTAAAGAGACAAATCTGTCCAAGCCAAAAACCAGTTCTTAAATCATTATGGAGGGCGTTCAAAAATTTAGGAACTCCAATCTCAAAAGCACACTCTCTCCATCTGGTAAAGATATAAGAACTTCTCATTTGTGCTTATTTAAGCTATGGGTACACTAGGAGCAAAGTGAACAGTGTTTCCCTCAAGGACATGTAAAGATACTTTTAAAATGACTTATTTTCCTGAAATGAAGCAAATACTGCAAGCAGTACTGGGCCTGGGATGGGGAAAACCACGAAATTCAGTTGATCAGACATAATCAAGAAACACTAACTAAAAAGTTTAAAAAACTACTGAGATCTAATAGTCTCAATAAAATACATTTTCTGCATCACCCTGAAAATGATGCCATCTTAGGTTTTATCTTAAAAATAAAAGAGAAACAGTATTTTCATAATAGGCAGCACAAAGCTTCGTAACACAAGCAAGTAGGTAGTAAAGTAAGTAGTTCAACTGAAATTTTGGGAAATGCATACATTTGCTTTCTTGCAGAGACAATTTCATAAAACAAAGTCAATAAAAGTGAACATTTGAATCAAAGAGTATATTAAGGTTTAACAGAAAAGGTGCACATACTGATCATATTTGCTACTCCAGGTTTGTTCCTGTCACTCGACCGTCTCTTCCCTGTTCTGTCTGCTTCCCTACCCTCAGTTCCCAGCTGCTCAGACTCAGCCTGGTTCTTTTGGGCTTTTACATTCAAGCGCGCCACATTTAGCATCTGCAAGGAACGACTCATGGTCTTCATCTTCTGTTTCACTGGTGTGCGATGGGCGCCACCTATAGATATCGACAAGAAATTATTTAGGAAAAAAAATATCTGTGAAGTTCATGACTATGTAGAAGAAAAATATTAAAATTAGTGTTTTGGATTATCTGAAATTTGAGTTTTATGATTTTCCACAGTTTGTGATCTTCACAAAAAAAGAAAAAAATGAAGATGGTCACTTACATTTCTTTCCCCTCTTTTCTGAGTCCTGGGATGATTGGTATATTTCAGCCAGACCACTAAGGAGTTCCTGCTGCAGTGCAGGTAAGTTCTCCTCCTCTCTTTCCTCCGGTACTGCATGTAGCAACCTGTTCAGCAGTTTGAGGAGGACATTATAATCGAATGTTTATAGGTTGTGTAGTATTCTATGTCGAAATATTATTTTTTTTAAAAAGCTATACTATTTAATAACTTGAAACCTGTAATACATAGATAAGCTCTTCAAAAGTGCTGTTGTTAGTAACAGAAAATATGAGCTTTTTCAGTTCTTGTACCTCATGGACTCCATTAAATGAGAGCTCACTCCCGAATAGTCCGACTGAGGGAACCAAGTCTCCAACATGCTTGTTGCCGGTGGACTGTGGCTGAATTCCTGCTGAGCCCACTCAGGAATGGGATTCTCTTTTAACTGGTCTGAGAAATAAACAAACACAACACTGTCAACAACCTAATAATGCAGAGACTGAGAATAACATTTCCAATATTTGACAGATAAGATAAACAACTTGATATCGAGCTTTTTTTTTTTAAACTCTTATTAGTTTAAAAGTATTAAGATTGTCAACTGTACATCCATTAACCCATAATGATATAGTATAAAAATAATAAATGAATGGATTACGGATTTACTTTCTTTTTGCATTTATTAATACATTTACAAACAGTTTCAAAGAGATATATTCAAAAGATATTTTACAGTTAAAACATCATGTAATACTCTCTTGGAAGAACACTAAATAAATAAGTGGACAATGATATCAAACAGCCTTGATCCTATTCCTACCATTAACACTGTCACCATCCTGCTTCATGATGTCATACACTACTCCCAGGACACTGTTCACAATGTCTGGAAGGTCAGCAGAGGTTTCGGCCGAGGCAGGGGTAATGACTCCAGTGGTCAGTCGCTGGTTAGACTGAGCAATTACAGGCTGGAGAATGGAGAGCAGAGCTGTAGAGTATGATAGTGGAGAGAGCACAGCCGAGCACAGCAGCCCACTGTCATTCACCTCAGCAAGCTGGGGTAACAAGAAGACAGAGAGAGAGAAAGAAGAAGAAGAAGAAGAAGAAAAAAAGTAGATCAATAAATGCATACGGTACAGTATACAGTATAACACAGTACAAGATGAAGTTTCAGCTTTACAATTGCACGTAGACATTATTTCCAATAACAACAATTCTAAGCTTTCGGATCAGCTTCTGATTTGATTTCTCATGTGACATCCTCAATGACAAACATCTGTCTTTCAGAAATCAGACACATTCTACCTGCATAGTGAACTGCAGTGGGAAACAGTAGTTCTTGAGGAACTTATTGGCCAACTTATTGGTTGGTTATTTATTGTGACCAAGTACATATTTTTGTATTAATTCATTAAACAAATCATGGGTTCATGTCCTTTCATACACATATATGTGTTCACAAGCAGGTCAGCATGCAAAGTCTTGCTACAGCCACAAATACAATCTCATTCTGTGGGAACCACAGATTTTGCAATGCAAAAATGACAGTCCAAACCTATCCATTTAAACCAACCTTTACTCAATAGCTCTGAAAGGCTGAATCTAGATTACAGTGTTGGTGTTTTCATCTGCACAACTTTACACAATCGGAATCGGCAAGGCAAATAAAAATTGAGAAAAAAAAAAGAAGTACAAATTGTGCAAAACAAAACCATTGTGTTTCGGAGTCTTACCACGTGCAGAGCATGAGTAGACAGATCCATTAAGAGATGCTGGAAGGCAGCAGCTCCCTGGTCACCACTACTGGAGCCATGAAGCACCCACGACTCTGAGGAGGTCTGCATCAGTGATGAAGCATCCCAGCCTTTCAGAACTTCTTTTAATGACATTTTGACAGATTCTGGGAGAAGCTTCTGTCTGCGAGTCACTGGCTCCATCATGACACCACAGCTCTGTGTCACATCCCCTGGTTTGGTGAAAAATATCACAAGTGAATTTTGCAGGCTATTCTCAGCTTTGAAATTAAGCATGTTAAAGGTAAACTCCTTTTAGCTCACATCAGTTGTCACATTATTTTTGCTGCATGTTAAGATGCCTTTAAAATAATTCATTGCTTGTTTTGCCATAAGAATTGCCACTACTTTTCCATCATCTGGCTCTAGATATGCTTATACCCAGTGTGTTTCTGCACAGAGGGATATTTGATAATATGAAAATTTGATAATATGAATGCTTTTAGTTTGTTGAAGAGATCTCCTCTGGCTACTAACCTTGCTGCCACTGCAGGACACCTCCTATAACAGGAAAAGCCAGGCGGTAGTGTCGTTCAGAAGACAGCAGGTATCCAATGCTGGACTTGAATGCAAAAGACTCTCTCATGAATCCTGAGTTGGGCTCTTGAGCGCTACAAAGGTTCAGCAGAGCAACCACAGGGATTATTCTGCCATCCATCTGAGCTAGGACCTCAGACAGCTTGTCACAGCCAAGATAGTCCTCACACCTCATAACCTGCAATAACACACATAGTTGCAGACAGGGGTCAAAGCAGATCTTCAATTAATGAATAATTAAGCCTGATAAACAGTTTAATACTAACATTGCACTCTCAACATAACCTTTTTTCATTCTCATCCATGTCATGTGTTCACATGCAGAAGTCAATGAAGTTGTGGTCGCAGCATTTAAGCATCAAGCTAGCTTTACAGAATAGGAGTGAGCATAAACAGCAACTAATCTCAAAACTACTAACAAATATCACTCGACAAACAAAGCTGTTTCTGTGGAGTTTGGATCACAATCTGTCTAAAGGTGCAGTGACTGTATTTTCCATGGAGGAAAAAAAAAAAGTTAATGTGTGATGAGTTCACTCTCAGAGGCAGAGAAAGATATAAAAAAAAGAGAAGACAGAAGAGGAAGATGAGACATTATTTTAAAATAGACGAACTGCTAACCAAGTAATATTTGATCAGCTGAAAATGTAAATCTCATGAACTATGTTCTAACTCTTGTTAGTTTTTTGTTAAATCAGACATTGGACATGTGCAAGATGAAGTTAGCCAGTTAATTGGTGTTGCAAAACCCCTTGTGGGGGTTAAAAGTTATCATTTTGTTTTATGAAAATTCTAGGGAGCTTAGTACATGCATAACTGGTCAGTTTGCAGTACTGTGGTACACTTTACAGTAATGTACTATATTAGACTGGTGAAGAGCAGACATTACTAGGTTAGATCCATGGTATTAATCATCAGTTTAAGTTTAGGTTGATGATAGGATTTAAGTTAATTGAACATTTATGCTAGCTTTATGTATGTTGATTAATTGATTATATAGCATTCTGTAGCTCAAAACACGATGTAAAATTACATTTTCTACTACATCAATTGTTTGCAGGGAATATTTTTGTAGGATTATTATCAAGTAGATTGTTTTCTGGTCTCAAAAGTACTATTAACATAAAATCATTTAGTGTGCAGTATGAGCCCTGTCTGAAATTAATTAGTAAGTATGTCTAACTTAAGTCTAAATGATAACATTTACATTATTGATATTGTTATTGAACTTGAGGTATAACTGTGCCATCTATTAACTCAAAACACTGTCACTTTGCTGGTAGGAGTGTATTAACTGTGGTAAATATTGTCAGGTGGGGATATTTGAAAGTGGTTCGGCTATGCTCTTTTGAACACTACTGTACTCACCTGGACGTGTGATCTACAGTCAATCCAGTGGAGGACAACTTGTCTCTGAACCAGCATATCCTGAAGCCCTTTGGATATAACGTGGTCTACCAGATCTGTAGGAAGGCTACTGTCTCTCAAAGACAGGTAGTCCACGAGCTGCGCCCTTGAAAGTGGACATCGCGAGACAATAAACACCACATTCCTCTCGTTAGTTGAAATGTCATCTTCATGTGACACACTGGGTCTTCCTCCACGACTCGATTTCCTGGGCCTTAAGGACAGTTTAGTAGGCGAGGTGATGTCTGGTCTGTCCCACTGGAAGTCCAATAGGGTTTCTTTAAGTGCATTTTGAACCGAAACCGAGTGATTTGATCGTTGCTTCTGTTGAGATGGGCACGCTTTCTCCTTCGCATCAAACTTGGCTTCAAACTCTTGCTCAAAGTCCTCAAATATTTTGTGCCGAAGCTCCTTGAAATCAGATACTCTTGATATGAGGCTGGCGTTGCGGCCAGTCTTGGAGTCAAAGAACTTGTAACCCCATCGCACTTTCTCAAATCCATATTTGTACCCGAAATGCAAGAGAATGTTTAATATTCCTCGTTTCACGAAATGACTCCTGACATCCAGTCGATCGCCCGAATCGTGATCTCCATAATCCACATCGATAACAAAAACCAAGTTATGTAAAGCCATACCGTGAACTGCAGACACAGGGTGGCCCCAGATCCCCAAATTCAGCGATAGGCAGTATTAATCAAATGTAATCAATGCCGACGTCCACGACCTAACCCAAGTTAGTTGACGTTAACTAACATCATGTTTCTGTGCTAACCTCATTCCGCTAGCTAACTATCATAACACTTGCTGAAACGACTAACATTAACGTTAAGTTAAAAATCAGCTTCGGTATGTCATACAAATTTATCGCTCGGATAGGGCATAAAATCAACACACTTTTCTTATGTACATGTTTTTAAAAGTGCTTAAAGTATCAATATAGTGTAACCCGCAAACCCAAACTCCATATTCGCCATTTTCTCTTAGCCCCTTAACCGTTCGCGCTCCTTGAGTGAAATCCCTCCCCTTCATTTTGATTGGTTAAACCTACGACAATACCAATGTCATTGGTCCAAAGTCAAGCTAAAAAATACGTCAAAAGTCTAATTTAACTATTCATTGGTCAATATTTTCCATCAGTCAAATCTGAACTGTACTTCGCGAAATGTGACGCAAGAAAAGGCAGGAATAAATGATTGACAGGCTACACTTGTATTTAACTTTTAAACCTGCTCCTGTAAACGTGTCACAAATCTTCAGGATTTAATTCAGGGAACTTCAAGACTTCAACTGGCCCTCTATAAATACAACCACAGTGTAAACGTTAACAGCTCTGTCTTTTTAGCAAAACTGTCGTATACAGAAACAAAGTTCAACCCAAGCATACCATCATGTACGTACACACGTACATACACGTACATCAAAGGGAAGGGTACAAGTATAATAATAATAATAATCACATTAATAATCACATAAACTCATCCACATAGGATTGTTACAACCCATCATATCTACAACAAGAACAAATCAAGAAATAACCCATTATCATTATGATCGTATTTGCATTATGATCATTATGATCGTAATACAATCAAACTTTCTTGATGCATGCTCAATCATCCAGGTAAGTGAATCCCAAAAAGTTGATTCTGTTCATCTGGACGTAGCGTTTTCAGTGGGAGAAACGTTTCGTCACTCATCCAAGTGACTTCTTCAGTCTCAGCTGACTGCAGGTTTCCCTAACCTTATAAACAGCAGATTTGCATAATAACTGAAACCAGCCCACTGGAGAACAATGGACTGTGAGGACAGTTCCTTGATCATTAAATGCAAAATCTCATGACCATTGATCAACACCTACTAGGAGGGGGCCTAAAGGTACATCTTTCGCCATCTTACAATGCTGTGATTGCAGCCATTCCCCAACTCTCTGTGAATGGTACTCATGGCCATTGATCAGTGGTCTTTGATCAATGGACTTTGATCAGTAGGTGTTGATCAATGGTCATGAGAGTTTGCATTTAATGATCAAGGAACTGTCCTCACAGCCCATTGTTCTCCAGTGGGCTGGTTTCAGTCATTGTACAGATGT
>VVHJ01003364.1:0-11009 GCA_015107715.1 Tylochromis polylepis | reverse complement strand
TTTCAATTTCTCAATAACTTTATCCCTGACCTGTCTGGTGTGTTCTTTGGACTTCATGGTGTTGTTGCTCCCAATATTCTCTTAGACAACCTCTGAGGCCGTCACAGAGCAGCTGTATTTGTACTGACATTAGATTACACACAGGTACACTCTATTTAGTCATTAGCACTCATCAGGCAATGTCTATGGGCAACTGACTGCACTCAGACCAAAGGGGGCTGAATAATTATGCACACCCCACTTTGCAGTTATTTATTTGTAAAAAATGTTTGGAATCATGTATGATTTTCGTTCCACTTCTCACGTGTACACCACTTTGTATTGGTCTTTCACGTGGAATTCCAATAAAATTGATTCATGTTTGTGGCTGTAATGTGACAAAATGTGGAAAAGTTCAAGCTGGCTGAATACTTTTGCAAGCCACTGTAAAATGATGTGCATAGTAATAAATGTTCTGAACTACTGAATGTCACCCATGTTATAATGATATAAAACTAAAACTAAGACTGAAACTAATAAAAAAACTAAACTGAAACGACCAAATGAACTCTGGAAACAAACTGAAATTAGAGTGAACTGAAAATAAAAATGAAATGTACAGTAAAATAAATAAACAAACTAAGAAAAAAAATATAAACCTATAAATAATATATATATTTGAGAATAAGAATGTCATGCCAGACATGGATGTTGTCATAATGTGGCTCGGTACATCCCCAAAGAGCTTTTAGCTTTGCTGTGGACTCTCGATCTTGTTATGCAACATAAAGTTCCAGTCAAGAGTGAAGTTTTCAGGTCAGCCAAGCTGATCTCATTTCCCTAATTTTCAGAGCTGATAAACTCTGCACGGCACAGTCCTCGATATTTGCATACAGAGTGGATTTTATCAGCTTTCCCTATCTGTAAGAAAGAGATAAAAAGCTTCTTCCAAGAAGTATGCAATAATAACTAGAAATGCTGTACCTCTCTTAAAAGAAAAAAAAAGATTTCCAAAAAGATTTGCAATGCTTAGGGTGTCTAACTTTTACATTTTTATATGAAATGGTGGTTGCTATTGTTTGCAAAGCTGAACTGAAAATAAAATGTATTTAATCATTCAAAAGTAAAATGTAAGCACAAAATCTACGAAATCTATTTTTGCTAACTAGACATTAGGGTCTGAAGAAAAAAAATCAACAACCAAAAAAAGAGTATCATTAAAAAGAAGGTGGCAAAAAAACAGACACGAGAAACATGCATTTGCAGAGGTGATCTCCAGCTGGGTAAGGCAGAATGAAATGACATAAAATGCAAATAAATCAAGAATCCCATCGTCCTGCTCATTGTCAGAAGCAAGGCGTTTTTTTAATCTCATGCTTGAAAAAGTAACTTAACTTATATTTTTCAACATAGAGCCTGCTATTAATTTAAGGCCGTAATTAATCCCCTGTTAATGAAAATGGTTGGTCCTTAACAGAACAAAAATACATTGCACATGTTTAACAGTTGTAAGTTGTTTTTAAGGAGGTTAAAGTAGAACAGCTTGAGGTGTTGCTCCTTGGTGATGAGGCTTTTTTTAATGTGCTTTTTCTTACTCATTTATCTTCTATATTTCTTATAATTAGAAAGATACACACTCATAGACATAGAGATTAATGTAAAGCATACATCATTAAAAAGTCTGACTGTAGCTGCTACCCAGTGGCTTTTAAAGAGTAAAAAGTCACTATGTTGTGCTCTCTTGGTTGTTTTCCATCTTCAGTTTTTAGTGTGGCCTGTCGACCTCTCCACCAGCAGAGGGCTACAGTGTATCAATGCAGTTTCACAGACAAGACAAAGTAGTAACTGACAACGTGATCTCACAGCCTACTTTTCCTTACAATAACTGGTTTATTCTAACACTATAGTTTTAAAATAACAAAATGATATAAATGTACAGTTCAGAAGGAAAAAAGAAAAAAAGTATGTACAAGCAACATTGTAGGTGATTGCAGGTTGTACCAGCAAAGCTCCCCATGTGTCTTTTCCTCCAGTAGAAATGTAAACAAAAGGAGGACACTCTCTTGTGAATATGACTGTCCCATCAGAGGACACTATAGCTGAGTGGTGCAGCAGTGTCTTAGTCTCACATAGGAGTTCGAATGGTCACATTACAGACTCCTGACAGGAAAAACTGCCATGCTGTAGCAGCAGGATATGACAAAAGAGACCCCTTGTGGAAACATTCAAAATTTCTGTGCCTTCTCCAAGGCTAACATTGGAACAGTGTTGAACATGAAAATAGACATCTTATTGCCTATTGTTAAAAAAAAAAAATTAAAATAAAAAAATTTAATAATAATAATACTACAACGTAAAAGTACCAAAGAGGAGCGGTACCTTTCTAGAAACACATGACGGTCACAAACGCTGATTTTATTTATTTATTTAGTTATTTATTTATTATGTTTACTGCACTTTAAATGAAGTTTATTACTAAATTTCAAAAAATATTTGAAATTTAGCAATAAACTTCATTCAAAAATATTTTTATATGAAATTACTTTTAAAACATCCCCATTTCACCTTTACTGCCTGCAAGTTTTACACAGTACCATATATTTAAAGTAAGACATCGTAATTTCTATTAAGACTTAGACTAAAGCAAGAGAATTACCATCTTTAGATGACTAGATCCACTGCAGGTTTTCTTGTAAATTTGTAAATAGTTCTGATTATCTACATTTTGGAAAGTCGCACGTTTTTTTTTTTCAACCATTCAATGTGTGTGCTTTGCATCTTCTGATCTAACTTGAGGCGAAACTTCCTTTAAATGGCACAGCAAGTAAGTACTTATAATATTACTGCAGTTCTTATTATTAATGAAGTGCTTAGCAGTTCTCTAATGCAGCCACATTAACATAAAAACATCACCTTGTAAGTTTACAGACAATGTTTAAACCTGAATGCTGAAAAAGAAATCCAGCAATGAAATGGCAAAACATGGCTGATTTAAGTTTTGAGACCATCTGGTATCTGAAGGGACTAAAAATATAAGTAAAAGAAATAAGCAAAACATGCATACAGTATATGAGTGGGAAATAACCTTTGAAATCATTCAGTGGAGCGCAGTTAACTGCTCTTATTTGACTTGGAGGGATATAAATAATGCAATATAACCTGGGCCTTTCTGAATGAGCCTGTTAGGAACAGATGCTAACTATATTAGCCACACCATGTGGGCTTCGTTAACCCCGTTGTTGACTAATAAGGAGTTTCACAGAAAGAGAGGGACAATGAGATCCAGAGACCCCATTTTCTAGCAATTTATTTACCTGTGTACAAAACAGATTCCCCATAGAAAATGATCTGATGTCTAATTAATAATAAAACAGTAATATTAGTCTTTTATACTCTTTACCTTCTGATAACACGAATAATGATTAATTACCACTTTTAAAATCCAAGCTCAAAATCCATCTGTTTAAAACTGCTTTTCCCCTGCGATTAGATTTAGACTGTCTAATTTTTAAAACGCTTCTTTTTTATTAGTTTTTGTTCATCTATTGTATGGTGTTTTAAAATGTGCTGATAAATAAAATGTATTTTATTATTATTATTGTTGTTGTTGTTAAACCTTAATGGAATAACATGGCCATCATGATAAAGTAGTCATTTGTGCATACCTTTCATATTACCATATAATATTCTGTTGAGACTGATAATAGAGCTCAAATGATGTCACAGATGTCATATTCAGAAAAAAGAAAGCATATCGTATGTTGTTTTTATGTAAGGAAACTGTGAAATAATTTCAAACTGTATTCTCAACTCTAATAATATGAAGAAAAAAGAAAAATTATCAGTGCATTAATTGCTAAGCCCACATAAAAGCTTCAACCATAATATGCTTTAAAATACATTTACATTCTGAGCTGAAATATGTTCAGAAACTTTGCTCTTATCTTTCATAATTTAATCAGATTCTGGTCCACAGTGATGTTTCAGCCTGCAGTACAGTGACAAACTCTAGCATATTTTCATTGGATAATAAAGGTTAAAATAAATATTAGGTCTTGTAGTTCTTCCAAAGTTGGCGTTCCTGTTAAACTGAAAGAAATCATATCTTACTGGGTCATTAGTTTTGAATTGTGCATTAAATCACATTAAATCACATTTCCTTGACCAGTTTTGTTGATGTTTATGTTTCAATGAGGGAAAGTCAATTTATATTGAGGGGTGTACAACAAACCAAGATTAGTGAGGTATGTTCAGACTTAAACCAGAGTTTTTAGTGTCACTAAGGTGGCCCTCTTTTAACCTGGAAAGGTTAGGTATAATTAGCTGTAAGTGTTGTGTTTTCACAAGTTCTTTTAATGAAATATGATTCTGAGCTGAGCGAATATTATTTTAATACCAGCTGAGCCATAGACTATTATTAGCCTAATACCCCAATCTAATTGCAACAGCGCAAACTCCAAGCTTCGCATTGCCATGAGAATTAGCACACGTTAATTTGATGATGCATAAAATGCATATATATGATCTCATTTTTATTCCTTCATTATCATCCATCGATATCATGGTGAAATAGAGATTGAAGTTTCAGACCTCCTATGCGCAACTGACGAGAATGGTAAAACACATATATTCACATGTGGATTTATAACATTAGCAGTTTTCTGGTACATTCTTCTCATCACATTTTTTATTTTTGTTTGATTTTGCTGTAAGAATTGTTATGTGTTTTAAAACCCTCCTGTTCCTCCCTACTGAAGCGAGGCGATTTGTTTATTTTGTGCAGAAGAAGAGTTAGACAACGCATCAAATCTCCCTGAGCCTGAAACAGAAAACTGGGGTTAACAAAGAACGTTGATAACCACCACTGTGATACTCATTTTCCCTAAAACTGAACTTGTAGGTTTTGTCAAGGCAGTTAACACACAATTTTGCACACAAAAACCCTGTTATTTGCAACCTGCTTGGCAGTACACTCTTCCATTTCACTTTCAATACCCGAGTTAAATATCACATGAAAAAAAGAGGAATAGATTCTTAAGTTTAATGATAAAAATTGCATTCTAAACATCAGTTAGCCTCTTTATCTAAATTTAAAAAGTACATCAGTGACACTTTTACATTAACAAGAACTGTTTCCATCACTGGTAAAAAAATAAAACAAAAAATAGAGGGAAAAGATAAATAATTATGTTGTGCAGTTTGTTATACGACTGACTCTCTCAGGTTCGCTTGTAGAGTCAAGAGGTGTTGGTTGGGGGCAGAATGCAATAAAACCTCATTAGTGACTTCTACAGGAACAATAACAATATTTTTCTCAGGGGTTTCTGGACCGCACCGGGCCTCTCTGTAATGTGACAGTGCCTCAGGATTAGAGGGCTGTTGTCTTGCCAAAGTTTCTAAAGCAGCTTGCTCCATTTCCTCAGCAAGCTCTGCATTACTCCCATAGAGAACCCCTAACCTTCGTGCAAGCAACCCCTCTTTTTCCAGTGGATTGTCACCTTCTTTCTTTCTCCCCATCTTCTTAGATCGATGCATAAAAGCTGCATGGCGTAAGCAGCGCCTCAGAAGATGGTTGCGGTAAGCCCTCTGAATAACCACAGCGGCCCTCTGCTCTTCTTTGTGGCGTACCGTTGTGATAACTGGTGCAAAGGTGTCTTTGCTATCCTTAAATTTGTCCTCAGTGCTCTTCCGTATTGCTTCCATCTCCACTGTGTCTCCCAAGATCAACTGAGTGACAGCCATCAACACATCCAGGTAGTGGATCTTATCTCCAGTAACCAAGGGGAGATCCATTTCAATCAGGTGGAACAGGTTGGGTTTGGGAACCTTCAGTGGCTCCTGCAAGGTATCGCAAAAATCTGAGAGCTGGCTATACTCAATAAATTGAGTTCCATCAGTGTCAAATTTTTCCCATGTCTCATTGAACATCTCAAAGTCGTCCTCGCAGAGTGGATCACTACTTTCCTCTTGTGCCACATTGAAGTTTTCCAAGATGATTGCAATATACATGTTGACCACCACCAAGAATGAGACGGTGATGTAACTGCAGAAGAACATCATGCCCATGCCAGGGTTTCCACAGTTGCCCTTTACATTCGTTCCAGGATGCTCAAAGTCTGGATCACAGTCAGGAGGCTCCCGGTTCAGCATCGGAAGTAGAAGTCCATCCCAGCCTGCAGATGTTGTAATCTGGAACAAGCAGATAATACTTCCTCCAAATGTCTCAAAATTAAATATATCATCAATTCCAGCCTCCTTTTTGACATAGGCAAAGTTTGACATCCCAAATATAGAGAAGATGAACATATTGAGGAACAGCAGGAGACCAATATTGAATAGAGCGGGTAGGGACATCATCAGGGCAAATAGAAGCGTCCGAATGCCCTTAGCTCCTTTAATAAGACGCAGAATCCTGCCTATCCTAGCCAGTCTGATCACCCTAAAAAGAGTTGGTGACACAAAGTACTTCTCAATTAGGTCTGAGAGCATTGTACCTGGAAGAAAACACACAGAGAAGCGACACTGTATCAATATATCTGCTGGACCAAATTAGCAATTCACAGTTGTACTTTTAAATCATTAATTACCCACCAGCTATTGACAAGATGACCACGACAAAATCAAAAACGTTCCATCCGTTGGTGAAGTAGTACTGCCGCAGGGCAAAGACCTTCAACACACACTCTCCAGTGAAGACCACAATGAAAGCCACATTTAACTTGAAGAGGAAATCCTCCTTCTCTGCACTTTGGTCATCTGTTTCCACCATCATGGACACCATATTGAGGCAAATGAGGACCATAATGAAGATGTCAAAGAACTGCTGACTGATGAAGTCAAACACCATGGCCTGGATTAGGTTCTGTAGAGGAAAGGAGGTTAATCGAGAGCAGTGAGGAACAGAAATACAAATCCAGGAAAGTTATTCAGCCTGTCAACACCAGTAGTGTACAGAAAAGGTGAACACAGGGGGTTACTCATGACATAGCCAGGTTATGCATGCCGACGTGAAGCATCATTACTTCTGCTGATGTCATTCATGCATGCAAGTTTTGCAGTCTTGGACTGAACAATGTAGCGCATTGCCGGAAAACTAAGAAAACTAAAATAATCATAATGTCTTACCGTTGGACGTGGAATTGGCTTCTGTGGCTTCTTGGAACCAAGTTTCTTCATGGCTTCATAGTACTTTTTCTGTTCATCAGTCATAAAGATGTCTTTATCTTCAAAGTGCAGAAAAAACAGAATTCAGCCATCATTCTAGGAATTTAAATCATGTCACAAGTCTATGTGGATTAAAATGATAAAATTGTACACTTGAAGAGGTTGAAGAAAACACTCACTGCTTTTGTACAGGTACTATTTCAGATGAAAAAAAGTCTTATACTTATCTTTTTCTGTTGCTGATTAAAGTTGTCAATAATGACACCAATGAAGAGGTTAAGTGTGAAGAAAGAGCCAAAGATAATGAAGATGACAAAGTACATGTACATGTAGAGGTTGATTTCGTAGGATGGTTGCTCTTCAACCTAAGTAGAAAAAATACAGGTGAATAAATGCCTAATCATCATCGTTTGCTCAGTTACAGATTGCAAGATTTTCTTCATTTGATTTTATAATGTAGGGTTGCAATGCATACATGCACTTCTAAGGAAATGATTGTAATTGGACTGATAGTAGCAATTTATTGCCCCTGATGAGGATTCCTATATGCAGTGCACCGGAACTTCAAAGATACGAACTCATTACCTCTCTTGAGTCCACAGCAGCATACATGATGTCCATCCAACCTTTAAAAGTTGCCTGCAGTCAGTGAAAACATTCATTTAAAATATGTATCAGTAAATATGACTACTAATTTTCTTTAACTCAAACAAAACACCTCACCACTTGAAGCAGGGACAGGTAGCCTTGTCCAACGTTGTCATAGTTGACTTTGATGTTGACCCAGCGGGCCTCCTGTGTAGCTTCTTTGATGGCCATGCAGTCACTTCGGTTATTGACTTCAGTGATGGGGAAAAGCTCCTCCGATGTGGTGTTGATGCAACGGTAGAACTTCCCAGCAAACAAATTAACTCCCATGATGCTGAAGATGAGCCAGAAAATCAGACATACCAGTAGCACGTTGAAGATGGAGGGAATTGCTCCAACAAGAGCGTTTACCACCACCTGCCCCACAAGACAGGACTGTTTAGAATTTTGCAATAAATATACAGATTTATTCCATAATTTATTCAGTTGTAAGACCTGAAGTACTGTGCAAAGGTACCCCTCATTTCTCTATAATTTGCCAGCAAGATGGGAAATAGGTGGAGCAATTTATTGAAAGGTGCAAGCATTCCTGAGAGTACAGTATGTAAGGCACAAACAGAGTTTGTAGAACCCTAACAAGACTGAAAGTCAATATTTGGTATGACTATCTTTTTACTACATTGTAGTCTGAGCTTTCTTAGACAAGCTTTATTGTACTTTCTTTAAGGAGTCCCCAGGAGTAGTTCTCCAGGCTTCTTGACATCCAAAGCTCTTCTTTGAATTCTGGGTGCCTTTTGTTTCGTTCTCTATCAAGATGATCCAAGACTGCCTGTCATTCATAGATTCAGCTAAAGAAAAGGAAACGTTATGTTGCTTTTGCAACAGGCTGCTAGAAACAAAGTGCTTAAAAATACAATTAAAACTGGTTCTTGGCTAAATTGTTATGTGCTGACACACAACACTGATCCTTTGAGTTGGAAACCTTTTTTATGCTTAAATGATTCATAGGTCAATCTTAAGTGACTTAACAAACAAATAAACAAAAATAAAAGGAAAGAAAATGGTCAGGTACAAGAACCTGACCAAAAATGAGTGAAAAAGCAGCCAATGTCCAAAGAAAAGCTTTGAAAGATCTTCAGAAACAAAGGAAAACTTGCTCAAAAACACTTTAAAATAACGAGAATGTCTGATTCCTTGGAAGCAAAGAAAAAAAAAGAGACTTTTGCACAGAGCTATAACAATAAACTCACTCAAGTGAATGCATTGCTTAGTTAGTCGACTGACTCCAGGAGACTTACCTCTGTCACCTCTGTTACAGCAGCTGTGGTGTAAGCATGCATTCAACAAACACAGTTGGACAAAGCCAGGCAAATTAGTACAAGAGTGCATCAAAGATGACAGGTTTGCATCTTCTAAATCAGTGTTAACCATTCAAAATATTATAATGTTAACATAAAGTATTACAAATTCCCTGTGAAACAAGCATTAGCAGCCAATAGCCTACCCTCATCCCTTCAAATCTTGATAGCGCTCGAAGAGGCCTTAGTGCTCTGAGGGTTCTGAGGGATTTGACTGGCCCAAGGTCAGAGTAGCCCATCCAGTTGGCAACTAAGCTAATCAGGGAAATCTGTAGCAGAATCAAAACATTTCCCATTCAAGTGTTACCACAAAACTTTTCTGGCATAGGAGATGTATCCCCTGATAAACATCACACATACAGGCAAGCAGTGAAACTTACATCTACAATGAAAAAGTCTAGCCAACACCAGGCATTGGTGAAATAGGTCTTGAAGCCATATGCAACCCATTTAAGGAGCATCTCGATGACAAAGACGTAGGTGAAAACCTTGTCAGCATACTCCAGAATAATTTTGATAGTTCGGCGCTTTTCTATGTATATATCTTCAAAAGCCTGCCAAAAGAAAACATTATACACCTAGATATGTGTCATGACAGGATCAGTGTCTTAACGCCATCATAAAAAGGTCATCGTTTCTAAATTTGTTGCTGTTATGACAACACTCACAAGAGCTCCACTGCTGAGGAGGATCATAAAGATTATGAAGGTTTCAAACCAATCATGCTCCACAATAGTGAAGCAGGTCTTGCGGAGGTTCCACCATTTCTTGCCTTTGTCTTGGGTGATGTCCACCATCAGACATGGCCAGCGCCTCACACAGTCTGAGAAAAGCGGGAAGGTTTAGGATTACCTCATAATGTCAGATTCATACCGTCTTCACACCGTCTTTTTTGTTTTGTTTATTTAATTAAATTGTTGTTCATACTGTCAGTGAAGCACGCCTCTGGCTCCAGTGGCTCTGGCTCTTCTATTTCCGGTTCAGGTTCAGGTAGTTGATAGTCCGCTGTGCTGCATACTGAAGAATCCTCATCATTCCGAGCACCCATCAGCTAGGCAAGAATCACAATTAAAGCTCAATTGCAAATGCAATATGCGTTATGCAATTCCACAGATGAAAATAGTGGTAACTCACTCTGATATTTCCTGGGATACTACTTTGAGCTTTCACATTTTCCTGAAACAGCAGACGAACAGAAAACAAACTTTATTAAGTGTTCATAGCAGTGTGAGAAACATCCAGCACACAAGTTTATTTTCCCAAAAATGCATTTTGGGGATCTTGGGAGAACACACAAATCCCTTTGAGGTTATGTCAAGAACAGCATCTAGTACAATTTCATTTATTTATTTATTTTTTAGAAAAAATGTAAATAGTTTTTGATCTGCATCAAAATGATTATTTTCTTTGCTGCCTTATTTCCAACAATAAAAAAAAAAAATTATATATTCTGGTGATAGTTAGGATTTTTTTTAATGTTTGGCAAATTTCCAAATACAAAGTTCCAATACATGTTTAAGCCATGTCTCCAGCTTGTTACCCAATTTTACTTATGCAGGATATATTTTCCTTATGAATTGAATCTTAGCTGCAAATGTGAAAACAAAAAAAAGTCAAGTTGGGCTCTTTATGAATTAACCAATGCAATTTATCTTTGGTGGTCAAGCACGTGTGTGCACATAGATGACACATAGATGACAAAGCACAAGAACTGTGGAAGTATGTATATTATTATCTATATGTTCAAGTCATCCCAGCCCTAAGATAACAAAATATGCATTTCAATTTTTTTAAATTATTCTTTCTGTCATGGTCCGTGGGAGTGTCTGGAGGTTTTCCATCTGTGGCTACGGGTCCTCCCCTTTTGGGTGGGACCTCCAGTGCCTCACCTGTATTCCATCTGCAAGCAATCAGCAGGAG
>VVHJ01003362.1:10584-23065 GCA_015107715.1 Tylochromis polylepis | reverse complement strand
AAAGATACTCGATAAAGCTTTCCAGTTTTCAGACCAAGTGCGCACTCATACATACACTGCTTCCACTCAAATCAACAAAAGCCAAAATTTAAAAAAAATTAAAAGTGCAATTTTGTACATTATATATGGCCCAGTGTAACGTAACCAGCTAATGGATACTCTATGCTGCTCATTAGGCTAGAGAGAGAAGTTTGCCTTCAGAGCTTTCTGACCTTTATGAAGCCTGGTGACATGGTTTAAGCAGTAACAACGTCCAAAGAGGTAGCAGGTTGTACTAAACTGATAGATTAAACAAGATTTTTCCCCAGGAGACTGGGCTTCAAAGCCAGATGTGATTTTACTGCAGATTTTGTTTACTTTTTAAATATTATTTTCAGATTTTAGTCACAGTTTTATGCATTGAAAGTACTTGGTTACATAAAGGAACAAAACTACTTGGAAAAAGGTCATACTTCAGGTTTAAATACACTCTTACACAACTATAACCACACATTAGAAAGCCTTTCTACCAGAAAGCAACAAAGGCAAACTTCCCTCCTGTGCTCTCATTGGCAGAGTGATAAAAATTTAAGGCATTATCAAAGTCTCCACAGAGCAGGGACTGTCCAGCAAAAACAGTAACCATCCTTTCTTTCTCCTAAACAACAAACAAACGAGGAAACATCCATTCCATATCAGTCCACACTGGTCACTATGTCTGACAGAGCTTTAGTACCAGAAGTATCCTTTCAGTGATCCAGGCTGTTCCCCAGCTTTTGCCCCTCCTTGAGAGCAGCCATAGCCAGCTTCAAGTGCTCCTTTAGACTCTGAATCTCTCGCTCATTTCGGCCCTTCATCCCACTCAGCTCCTCGTGCACCTCTGCATATCGCTTACAGGCCAGCTGTTTTTCCTGTGGAGCAGAGTGACAGAAAAGCTCTCAGGCCATCTCAGTGACATCACATCCAATATACAGAAAAAAAATACAATCTTTGCATGTTTTAAACTAGCTAAATTACTCATGTTCTGCATTTTCTATGACCATGTTAGTGTTCACCTATAGACTGTATATCAAAGATGGTGGTGCCCTCCAGGTCTAAAAAGTGAACATGTCTTCAACAGAGCATGGTGATTAATTTAGTAAATTTTGGTCCTCATTTGAGTAAAGAAAAAAAAATATCTTGGTACAAGCCGATCTGAGTAGGTACTAATGGAAAAAGGGCTTTAGAGCTCACTCACAAAGGCCTAGAGATTGGTTGGAAACCTCTCGTCGAGGGGGAAAGATTTATACTCCCCAGAAAACCAACCAAAGTGGTTGGTAGCTGTTGCTAGGTGAAAATGGTCACAGGTTTTTGGTGCTGCCAAAAACCTCACTGAGATTGTTCTGGTTGACAGCAGACTGCTGCAGTTGCCAAAAAGCTGACTTGTCTACAAATACTCACTACCTAAACACGGAGCAGCAGTGAAACTTGAAGAAGTGTGACATAAATCAGCAACAGAGAAACTAAAAAGTGTGCTATAATGGCGATGCCATGACATTTCAAAAGGAGCTACTTTTATTGTGAAGGCAAACAATCTCTATTTTCATTTCACTACTGCTCAGTGAGTAGTTGGCAAGTGTTTGCAGACGAGTCAGCTTCTTCCATACAAACTGCAAGTGACCACAGGAATCTGCTACCAGCCAAAGCAATCGCAAGGACGTTTTTGTTGCAACATCGTACATCTCTTTGCGACCAATTTCACCTAGCGACAACAAGCAACCTCCCACATCTACTTGCCAACCGGTCAGGGAATAAAATATTTTTCCCTCGAGACTGAAGGGTGACAGGGATCGGTGAACAGTCTCTAGGCCTGTGTGATTGGAGCTTCTGAGCATTTGGCTGTAATCAAAAACACTAGAATGAGTGGCTGTTCAGTTTTTTCCAGTAAGAGCATTTCATTTTCAGCCTGTTTTTCCTCACTGTCCAAATTTGTATTTGAATTACTGATGCGCCATGCTAACCCAGCTAGCCACAGACAGCATTAGATTAAAAGCTCTACTGTCTTATCTGAACACACCTGGTTTCAAAACACCAAAAAGGCAACAGCCAAAATCCAAAACCTGAGGGTTAATGTTGACCACAAAACTATGGGAGGTCACAGTAACTACTTCCATCTTTTATATACAGCCTATTGGTAAATTCTAGAAAAGGAATCTACCCCTCAAACACACACACAGTACCATGTTAAGAAACTGCAGCTCATTCCTTAGACAGCTGATCTCTTTGTGCAAGTACTGTATCTCGTTGTCTTTCATCCTGAGTAGAACCTGGGGGGAAAAAAACAAACAGACAAAAAACACATATTGTGGGAGTTTCCTTTAAATGACAAAATAGCCTGCACTGTAATTTATGTAGTTCTAGATAAGAGGTGAAACACCACTGTAATTTGCTTGAGAGGCCAAACAGTCAGGCTGAAGCGTATTCTTGAATATTTCTGCAAACACTGACAGAATTACCGTAGAGTCCAACTCAAACTCTGCATTCTCCAGTTTAATTTGGAGAGGTTTGTACTGCTGACATGTTCAGTGTGACCTAAATGCATAAATCATGCTAGATAACTCACAGCTGTTACAGTGAACTATATTCACAGAGATTTATTTTTCACCCAAGGCCAAATGTACTGACGACTGAGAAATAGACAGTAGTAGAATTTCAAGCTTGCTGTTCATATCTTTGGACTTTACTCAAGTAGCTTTTGCAAAGTCTAACCTTTGCCAATGTTCATTATAAGCATACACAATTTTAACAGTATAGATATGAGATAAAATAAGTATATTAGGTACTCATTTGAATGCCTCATGTACTGCATCAGATTGACTATAAACAGGTACCTTTATGTAGCTGAGCACAATACACCTATACAACAGGCCATTTCTTAGGCTTGTTGACAGTTGTTGTTCTTCTAAACTAATGCTGCAGCTTTCAGTGCAACTTGCAGATTTTCACAACCGTTTCACACTGGTATAGCCTTAAAAAAAAGAAGTCCTAGCAGATACAGAAGTGCCTGGGGCTGCTTTCAGTTTCAGGTATACATTAAAGAGTTGTTACCTCTAGCTCACAGGGCATCCTGTTTTTGTTGTCCTCTGAACCATGATCTCTGATGGCAGATTGTATTCGCTTCATCTCCTCTGTCAAACGGGCCTTTAAGTCCTAAAGATGAAAATATTTGGCCTTCATGATTTCCAGTAATGGCCGTTTGTTTGTATAAATCTGTATACACATATTTAGTTGGGGGCTCCAGAGTACATCACTCTTCCTAGCTGAGTATACTTCTTAAACCTGCAGCTGACCCACCTGGTTCTCCTTCCTCAGTTGCTCCATGTCTCTCTCCTTGCGGCTGATTTCCCGTTCCCTCTCGGCGTTGTTCTGTTCAGCTCTGTTTAGCTCCAGACACTTCTGAGAGTAGCGCTCAGACAGTCCAGCCAGCTCTCTCTGTGAGGCCTGAGCTTCTGCCCTGCAGCAACACAAAGAAAACTGTGTTCATGTCGGGGCTTCGGTGAACCAAGCCACTGAAACAACAACTTCAATGCTGCCGTTTCACATCAAGTTTCTCTTTACTGTAAAACAATATATATTTAATATAAAAAATAGTCAACGTCAGAGTTGGACAACCCCTTTTTTCACATTATGAAAATATAACTAGAGTATAGTAGGTTTCCTTCGTGGTGTTTTTTTTTCTCTTCATGACTTGAGTATTTCCTCCTGTGGTTTTAAAACCTCTTTGCTACTTATAACCAATGACCACAAAAATAAGGAAGAGCATGCAGAGTTAAAAATGCAGTGTAGGCAACATAGTTAAGCCCTAAAATGCAGGTTCCAGCTGCAGCCACTGAGACAGTCTGTGTCAAAGGCCTGTGAAGCTTACAAAAGAAAACTAATCCATGACCAAATTCTTCCGCATTCTTTAAGCGTCTGACAGGACCAAGAGGCGGCTGTGGTAATGGCCTTGCTTCAACGAGTCTGCAAATTCAAACTTTTATTTAACAGAATACCCTTTTGTGGCCAACTAGCTCCCACTCAAAAGCAAAAAGGACACGTTCGCATAAATTACCAGTGAAGGTCAAGCTAAACGGAAGGGTGCAGTGGAAGAGTTTCCGCTGCTTTCTGACTGTTTAACAAGTAAACAGGTTATGTAATCATTTTATTTTTTCTGCCATTGAAAAATAACACTTTCCTGTGCCCATAAGTATCAGTGTGACCCCTGTACATCTTTATGTCACTGGCAAAAACTGATCTAAAGTTACGTACTGATGCAGGGCTCGCAGAGTCTGTGAGTCCACCGTGCCGCTGCTCAGCCTCTTGACTTTCTCAACTTCTCTTTCCAGATCCTCTTTATGTTTCTTCTTCAAAGCCTCCATCACTGAAACACAAATTCGAGTGTTACACAACGTCTTCTGTTGTAAGTGACATTATCACACCGTAACTTTACTGTGAAGGGGAAAGTTATCAAGACTGAAAACAGCCCATCAGAAAGAATATGAACCGGTGAAAACATGTTCACAGCCTTAAATCGCATTAACCTCCTAAGACCAAAACTCTTTCAAGGCATGCATTTTTAATTTCTCTTTGCTATTTGGGCTGATTGGGACCTGATGAATGTAAAAACAAAGAATCATTTTTTTTTTATCTGATGTAGTGTCTGAGAAAAATGATATCCACATATGAGGACATTCGTTTTAAATTTCAATAGAACAGTGGCAGTATAATGTCCTCGTAAGTGGATATCAGGCCCTTGTAGAGCAAAATTTAGTACTGTGGTCTAGACAACCCAAAATGTGATGTCCACATATGTGGACGCCAGGTCCTAGGAGGTTAAAGGGGAAGGATGTATATAAGTAGACATGGCATAATACAGTAGAATTCAATTATAATAATAACATTCACAGGCAGGCACTGCACATTATATCTTTTACTACAGGAAATCATGGCCATTTATAGTAATGTCAGTAAAAGTTCAAATTAAACCTGTAAAAGTTTAGTTTAATGGTGGCTCCTGTTTCAGAATTTAGCAGTTAATGTGTGGCTGATGTGCTTTTTGACTGACCTCGTGCTGTGTCCTGGGCCTCCTCCAGCAGCAGCCTGTCCTTCTGGGCCTCCAGCTCCTTGACCTGGCGGTCGTGCTGCTTCTGCAGCTCTTCCAGGGCCTGCCGATGAGCGCGCTCCATGGCCAACAGGCTGCGGCTGCAGGGTGCCTCAGGGCCACATCCACCCCGCACGCCTTCCCCTCCCTTCCGCTGTAGTTGCTCCAGCTGCTGCCTCAGTGACGCCACCTGAGAGAAGAAAAAGGCGGAGGTAAAGCCTACTGAAAGCCTACTGGAGCTGGCGGAGAAAGCTGATCAATGTGCCATTTTACTGCAACACACGTTTGAGTCATTTCTTTCCTACAGGCGGTCCAATGACACCAACGCTTACTCCAGTGCTACCTTGGGCTTGACCTTTAACCCCATTCACTGCTGAATTTATGAAGATTGGTTTTTCTTAAACTTAAATCCTTTCAACTCTCTTTATATATAAACAACAATGTAATTCAAGATTAAATATGCTGGGATTCTCTGTGCTTATAAATTATGGTAAAGTGTGTCAGGTATAGACAGCCATAGGATTTGGAAATGCAAACGCATTCAAAACGAAGTCCACATCACACACAGACCAAGCGGGCATGACTTTCAGCAGTATTTTTCCAGTATTCATCCAGATAGTAATCTGGATTCTTCTCAGGCTAATCACACACTGTCACTTTGAATCTTCTGCTTCATGTTATTTAAGATGGAAAACACTGCTGAAGCATACGAGTAAATCAGAAAGCAGTGAAAAATGATAAGAAGTGTTTCCTTCATCCATAGCGATGAAGGGTTAATTTGCATTTTATGTCATGTGCAAATTGGAAAAATCATCTCCACGCACTACCTCCCTCTGCAGCGCCTCATTGGCTGTCTGGCTGGAAGCACGTGATCCCACTGACGGTAAGGAACTCATCTCCTTTAGGGGCATCTGTTCAAACTCAGCCCACTTCTTCTCAATTTCTTCCTCCATGCGTAGTTTTTGGTTTGATCCGGTGCCCTTCCTAGACAACACGGCCTCCCACTGGCTGCTTGTGTTCCTTTCCTCGTGCCATTGGCCGTGCTCTCTCCCCTGCCCCTCTCCTGCTTCTCTCTGACTGGCAGGACGAGTCAGAGAGGCGGGAACAGGGGATAGCTCGACGTAGTCAAACCTACGATGAGAAGACGGGGCGGAGGTCGGGACTTCTGACTGAGCTTCGCCATGGCGCGATGTCGTTCGACGAGAGGACAACAAAAAGCGATCGTGGGAGTTTTCCTTGTCACTGTCGGGTAATCTAGAGAAGTTTAAAAGTAAATAAAAAAAAATTATACAGAATGAAAAAGAAAAAAAGAATTCTAAATCAAATTTAAATCAGCACAGATTAATCAGGACTGAACAATGGTCTGCAGTACAAACACTCACATGAACACAGCTGCTGGTGAGTCATTACACAAGCAGAACATTAATAATCCAAATAATTAAGCTTTGACTCATCTTGAACCATCACAGCAGAAAGTGACTCATCAGGTTGCTGGTACACGTTCAGACTCTTGTGTGGTCAACTGAAAATGACCAAGAATGTGACGCAAACCACTCTTGAATTTAGTGCAAGCGAACTCTTCAACGCAGCCTACTTAGATGTTGCCCTTTGAAGCAAGAGGTTGTAAGTTACACTGACCTCTAATTAACAGTTTATTAGATGTTTAGCCTTTAAATAAATCCATTTTTAAATGCTTACTATGACAAATACCTCCCACAAGTTGCTCAAGATCAAAGTAGTTTTTCAGATGTCAAAATACTTTATGTTAGACAGTGTGAGGGAGACATTTTGGGTCTTTATGGAGTTTCTTTGTAAGTCTACCTGCTTGTGATCAGGCAGAACAGTGACAAGGTATGGTGTGTGTGTGTGTGTGTGTGTGTGTGTGTGTGTGTATATATATATTCCTCAAAATACCACCTCCGTTTTATGTTTAACATGTGTAATATACAATGCCAATTATACCCTAAGTATAGCACCAGTTGCTATAATAATAAACATATTAGTGTAGCATTATAGCAGCAAGTGTGATTCCAGAATAAGGGATTCTCTTTTTTGAAACCATCTTAATTTTTTAATTCATTAATTCCTTTATTTCATTAACACTGAAGCAAATATTAGAACATGTGCCCACTAGGTACTTATATGGGCAATCAGACAAACCATGAAAATTAAAAAAATAATTTAGGTTAGGGGTGTTAAGCTTGCTTGCATTTCGGTGTGTGTGCATAAAAGCCCTGCTGTGGTAGTTCCTGCTACAGTAGATTTCACACTGACTAAATGGTAAATGGGCTGGTTCTGTGTGTGTGTGTGTGTGTGTGTGTGTGTGTGTGTGTGTGTGTGTAATCATAACTACATTTTTCCATGATTACACACACACACACTTATAGTTAAAAACAATACTGTCCAGACTGTATGGCATGTTTTTACATGATAATAAACACTCTTTATTTTAATGTTAATGTCAACATGTCTGCTCATAATTACTGTGTGATGTCTGGAGAGCTGCTGGGCCGAATACACTTCTTTAAAACCTCTATCCAGTTCCGCCTGATCCCAGCTGTCATGGCAGACAGTGTGAATACAGCCTCCCGTGTCTGAAACACAAAAGAAAGATAGGTTATGGAAACCAAAAAATATGATGTAATAGGGTTGGGATGAGATTTAGATGATAGAGGAAAAATTGAAAGAGATATACCAAGAGAAAGGAGGAAGAGATACTGACAGAGATGTGAGACGTGATTAGTAAGAAAGCACAGCAGAAACTGAGAGCGGGTATGGAACTGATAAGGAAGATGAGAATGGGTGGATATAAAGATGAAAAACAGTCACAGTCTACATAAGGTGTCAAAAACAGTCACCTGTATCTGAAACCCATAGTTCTTCTCCACATCAAACTCTGACACATTGACACAGGATTTTAGGTCAATCTCTCCATCCAAGTCGTCTTTCTGTACATAAATCACAGGAACATGGTTGGTATACTTCTCTTACAATTTGATATTCTCATTTAAAAACAAACAAACAAAAAAACACAACAACAACAACAACTAGACTGTATATAAAAGATGGACATAACCACCATAATGTCACGCACTGGTTAGCAAAGTCCACTTTTAGGCCTCAAGCTGAGTATTTTCACAACCTTACAGGGGTTCAGACTGACTGAAAAACAAGGGCCCACTCATATGGCAGTGGCATGTTGACCACAAGGTATTACCATGCTTCTTTTTTTGAGTCTAATGGAACCATATTTTACAAAGAGGACATTATACTGTATTTAATAAGACTTAAAACAAGTGAGTAGTATCATTAACCCCTTAGAAAACCATTTAATGAGGTCGTAAATCAAGTGAGCAGTAGTGTCATTTTTATAGACTTCTATTTCCAACCATAAGAATGCAGGTTTAAGGCACTTCTACTTTAGCTTTTCTTTTCTGACCAAGAAGCTTTGTCCATCTTTTATACCGTCTACATAAATAATACAAGTTTGTTTCAATACAGCCACAAAAATTTCACTAAACAGACATAAAAAGTGTGACATAATTAAAAACACATATATACCTCCTCTGCAGTGGAGTCCCTGTAATACTTGAGTCCTGCATCAGTCAGAACAAACCAATGCTTCTTCCACTAAAGAAACAAAGACTGAATTACTCAGAGCAGCAACTCTAAAGGCCAAATATGCAGCCAAGTAAAAAAGAACATTTTCACAGTACTCTATGCAGTCATGTTGAAAACTAAGTACTTCCTATTCGATAGCTCGTAGAACCACCTTTAGCAGCAACAATTTGAATCATTTTTTTTGTTTCACTTTATCAGTCTCTTACATCTTTGTGGAGGAATTTGGCCCACTCTTCTTTACAACATTGCTTCCGCACCCTCAGGTTTGCGCACATTGTTTTTATGCAAAACTTTATGAAGGTCCTGGCTGAGCTCTGAACTTTGACTGGGCAATATCAGCACCTTGATCCTTTTCTTTTTCAGCCACTCTGCAGTAGATTTGCTGCTGCACTTGGGAACATTGTCCTGTTGCACGACCCAATTTCTGTCAGACAGATGGTCTCACAAGTGACTCTAGAATACTTTGGTATACAGAAGAGTTCATAACTGACTCAATGACACAGGTGGCCAGGTCCTGTGGCTGTAAAAAAAAAAAAAAAAGACCAAATCATCACACCTCTGCCATTGTGCTTAACAGTTGGTCTGAGGTGTTTGTGCTGATGTGCTGTGTTTGGTTTTCTTCAAACATGTTGCTGTACATTATACCTAAACATCTCCACTTTGGTCTCGACTATCCAAAGGACATTGCTCCAGAAGTCTTGTAGTGTGTTCAGATCCAACTTTGTAAACCTAAGCTGTGCTCCCACAATGCCACAATTTTCCCACCTCTGGAAAAATTATGGCATAATGTTAAAAGACACCCGAATGCTCTAGAGCAGAAAACTGCCAAAACTTCTGTTTTTAGATGCGCTCACACTTGCTGATGATCAATGAATCAAGTCAAACATTCGAATGGAAGCAATCAGGGTGTACTTAGTTTTTCAGTCCTTTGAAAAATCTTTTTTTCACACGACTTGAAAACAACAATATAACACACGATCTAAGACTGTATCAAAATTATGTTCTATTTTTTTTTTTTTAGAGCGCATCTGGTCTGAAAAAGCAGAGACAAACATGAGGGGAACAGGAAGCCTGCATGTGTGAAGTGAGAAGCTCTCTCACCCACCCAAGCATTTCATTCAAACAGAGGACACACCTGTTACACCTCAAGCCACCAAGCTATTAACATGATAACAAAGATAATCTGCCGCTATCGTCTTACAAACAGCCTCTCTCATTAGGAACGAGTGATGCTTGGAAGAGGCTAGGAAAGGAGAAGGAGGGAGAGGAGGATATGACTTGGCTGCACTTTACCTCCCCCCTCTCGTCCAGTTTTGACATCCATCCCTTTTTGAAGTTCAGGAGGTCAGGCTGTGAAGCAGAATGCATACAAAGTCAAAGTCGCCAAACAAAATGCAACAAAAGTTGAATGCCGTTTAGTGAAGGAAGAAAAAGTGAAAGTGAACAGAAACAGAAAGAAAGAACTAGAGTGGACAAACCACACAACCCCATATTAAAGAGTGGGTAGCGTAGTATAATTACAACAATATTTATGTTATCATTGTACATAAAGACCAGAGACTCCTGATTTATTTTGCCACAGAGGTCATAATTCGGTTTCCAGTGTGAAGAAGTGATAGGTTCCTAAACTCAAACAGGCCAAGTCAGCTAAAGCAGTGTTTATATTATATTACATATACACACACTATGTATGCACTTTGACTACATTTAGCTGACTAAATCCTCTACTGCTTTACATTTAACAAGATTGCAAAGCAGACCGTATTGAGATCACTCAATCTATATACATCAACAGCACTGTGTTTACGTAACATGGTGCTGCTCTATTGCACTGCAGCAGGCCTGCTTTAGCTTCAAACACGGTGACAGGAAGAGGAAAACATGCGCTAGGTACCTCAAGACGAGGTGATCCCAGATTAGAAGATCAGCCAGCAGCTTCTTTTTTTTTTTTTTTTTCCTCCAAGCAAGACATTCCTCACTTGGCTTATCTCTCATTCACCAACAAGTACATTCCTTGCTTTTAAATCTATCTGCATTTGTCAGCTCATCTCCAACTGGCATATCGCTCCCCACTACTTTTCACTCTCTACTGTACCCTTTGTTAGGACACTTTGTTCTTCTCCCATCTGTTTGCAAGTCTGTATGCTTAATATAATTTCTCTCGTCTGTCCTGTCATCTTTAACTACCCCTTTTCTGTATTTATGTTCCATTATGTACTTGCATTCTTGCAAGCCATGGTGCCACCCACTTTCTCTCTGTTTAAGCCAGTTACTAAATGCCACTGATCTCCTTTAATCTAACAAATAATACAGTCTGCTGACTGCCAACAAGAGAGTATAAAAGAAATAATGTAGGGAGAACCCCCAGGTTAACATGACTTTGATGTATTTGATAGATCCAAGTCAGTTTCCTTTTATTCTTAATGAAATTATGTTAAGCTCTTCAACTGAGAAGCACTGTTAGGTGTAGACACACACGTGCATCATATTTTGACTTTTGTTCACTGAGCTCTTTTAATGCATTTTACTTTTTTCCCTTTTGAATTATGTTCCTTATTTAGGTGTAATTGTACCTTATTGTGCTATTTTCTCCTGTCACATTCTGTTTATTTTACTGAGCTACTGTATTTAAGCTCTGTTGTTATAGGTTGTGTTTAAGAAAAACAATCACAATCAGAAATAAACATGGCTTTAAATCCATAATGAACACTGATTGTATGCCTTGAAAAAACAAAAAAGAGGAGTCTAAAATACAACAGAAAATTATCTGTCAAACCTAATTATAAATTATTCACATCATGTCAAAACATGCCCATGAGCAGAAACAGGAAGCAGATGCTTGACGTAGAAAAACGAGCACCTGTTAAGTAGTAAACCCTTATGCTATCAGAGCCGTGACCTTGGCTTGAAAAGGTCATAAACCGAAGAAGGGAAAAATTCAGCTGGACAGACAACATCACTTCTTTTCAACTCCCGTTTCCTGTCACTATAAAGACGTATTGTCTGGTGAGCTTTGTCCTTTAGGTTAAACAGGTTTCACCTTTTTTTTCTTCTTATTGTGAATGAGAGTATCCCGGTATACAGTACACTCATTGTAAGGCCAACTCCTAAATTATTATTGTTTGGACAGCCAGTACCTCCAGGTTATCTTATTAAAAAACACCTGCCAGCTTTACTTGGCAGTGTCTGCCTGTTTGCAACCAGAGGACATGTGTCACAGCTGGCCAAAAAAAAAATGGCACACACAGTTCAAGCTACAGGCTAGTGCCACTTACTGTAAACAGTACCAGTAGGGTAAAACAGGAGGAAACTACACCGCGCTTTGAAACCAGTGTCAAGTATGTAGCTTCGACAGTAATTACTTTACTTGTTCTTTTCCTATGTTAACAAGACACCACATACAAAACTAAACGAATAAAAGTCACTTTTAAGCTAGCGGTAACTTATGTACACACCCCTCGAAGTCAAACACACGCTCACCACATTAAAACTAGCTAGCTTTGTAAAGCTAATATACGTTAACATCTCATATTAACTGGCTAATCACTTTAACCCAACCGAGCCGTGTGAACGGCTAGCCGAGAGGCTTCGTTTGAAAAGTAATGAGGTTCAGGAAGACGTGACAAGCAGGAAAAACAAAGTGTTTTCAAAGTACAGCCGTACACTGAAGGAGGGTGCCGCTTACCGTCATGATAACAGGATCCAGGCAGGATGAAATAAAGACAAAAGTACTGTTACCGCACGCAAGCTTAATTAGCTTTT
>VVHJ01003362.1:0-10564 GCA_015107715.1 Tylochromis polylepis | reverse complement strand
AAAACCCCGCCATTCATACCCATGTTAACCCAATCAAGCGAACCGCCAGCGTCCCGAGCTCGTACCCCGCCTCGTTAAGGGGAGAGTGCGTCCATGTCGCTACACGCGGACGAGCTTTTCGCGATTAAAAACAACAATTTTTCAACTTTGTGACAAGTGGAGTGGAGCTAATGTTGCGCTTCTGTCTCTGCTGCGTGTTTGCTCGCTGCTCTCTCTCTCTCTCTGTCTGTCTGCCACTTCCTGGGCGGGTCCGCGAAGATCTGTTCAGAAAACAAGCCTACCACCTCGTCCTTCGCCCCCACCACCCCCCAAAAAAGTGGCTGCCTATGAAAACGGGGTCCGGGGAGCTCCTGTGGGGGAGAAAGTAGGGATCCATCTGAGTCTCCCTGGAATCTCCCATGGGAAATTTTAGCCTCCTTATTGACTGAAGCCACACAGGTATTCCCAACAAGATAAGATATGGAGGGGGAAAAAAGTCTGTCAATCTAAAGTCTCATTCTGCAAATATAAAATCCTGACACGCCATCACATAGACAAGCTTTCTCTTCTAAACTCTAATAAAAAACTTGCCACATTTTCCTGTCTGAAAATCTCTTGCACATACAGTGGCACCCCCCACCCTCCGCTTCCAAAAGCCTCTCTTGTAGCTATTGGTTTCAGTTCAGGAATTTCAACACATGCCCCAGCAGACCACAATTGACAGAGCTCAGTCAGTGTTGTGAAATGACTGCAGGGTGTAGGTAAAGCCGATAGACACGCGACTGTCAGCTGATAAAAGGAGAATTTAAAGAGTGTAGGAAGAGACACACCAGCAACCTTAACCTTAAGGTGCTGAGCACATAAAAAGCTTTTGCAGTTACAGACGGGAGCTGTGCAAACACTGGTAAATATGTGACAAAAAGGGATATTTAAATAGGTGGGACGGCAGTAAACTTAAAACAGCGGGTTTATTACAATGAATCACACATTTTAATGAGGGAAAATACACGTGGCATATGCAAGGCATGCAAGTAAGCAAGACTAAATATTTTTGCTGTGTAAACATACCTGCATTTGTTCTGATCTGTGATGATTACCCTTCCAAGAACTGCCCTCATCCGCTGTGGGACTGCCTGATCTCTGGAAGAAAAAAAACAGCTTGTAGTTATTAACCAAATCAATACAGGACTGAGCAAACATGTCCCATCCATAGAGGTGTTTTTTTTTTTTTTAATCTGGTGTGTGGTAGATGTAGTTAAGCATTAACATATTAAGTAATATAATATATTACTAATATAATATAACAGTAAATGCCATTGCAATGTTTTAACACTCAGTTCCTACACCCTTCTATACCATTTGCACTCTCTGTTCCCAGTCTGCCTCTCTGCTTACTTTCAGATACCTAAATCAAGAAGCTAAAAAAACTTGGGTTTCTTACATCCTTTAATTAAACTGGCATTGGCCTGAGCCAGCCTACCTGTAATGAGGTGGAGGAGTGAGCTCGAGATAGATACCCAGTGCCACCACTATGCCATTCTCTCTCAGTATCTCCTGTATCTTCCCACTCTCTGGAGGGAAGCTTGCTCAAGGAGTGGCTGAAACAGCACAGACAGGTTATTAGTGTCTCTAATTTATCCAATATAATAGAGTAGAAGAAGCAAAACTGGCAAGAGAAAATACATCTACCAAGAAAATAATGGCAAGTAATCATACCACTCAACAAATGCTCAGTTTAACATATGCAGGTGTAACATGAGCCTGACCTGGCTGGCTTGAAGAGCTCCTGTCTTCGAACGGACTGCTGGTTCTGCAGCCTACCCGCGTGGCTCGAGCCCTCCCTGTGATGGATCATTTTGACCTTCGGTACATCAGCCATCACGGCATACGCCTCCCTGTTCCGCCCTGTAGGTCCCACAGAGAGCCGGCCCGACTCAGAAGACTCCATGGAGCTTTGCGAGGAGGTGTGCCTCTGCATTTGAATATGAAGTGAAGGGCTCTCAGGATGACGGGAGGTCCTCCTGTCATTAGGAGAAGGACAGTGGTCCTCACGGCTGTTTCTACAAGCACTGGATCTGTTGCTGCTGGGGCTCCTTGATCGTTCCAAGGAGACAGCAGTGGATCTGTTGCCACTTCCACCATGTCTAGAGGGTGAAGCAGCCCGAGCTAATGAGGAGCTGCGGAGGGAATGAGTTGATTCTCGCCATGAGCGTGGTGAGCGATCAGAGTTGGATTTTGTGTCAGTGTGGGTGTTTTTTCTCTGAAAGAAATGACCAGAATCTCCATTAATGGCACTTCTGAGGACTGAGTACCCCGGTGGGTGATTGTTGTCTTTTCTAGAGGGGGAGGAGTTGCGGCTGTTTTGATTCCTGCTGTTGAAGGAGCTGCTAGTTTCTGTTTTGTGTGCCAAACGTTGGTCAGAAGGATCAAAAGTTCTCCTTAAAGACGACGAGCTGTATCTATCGTGACTTCTGACTGAGCTGTTAAATTCAGACTTGTGCAGCAAAGGCTGAGAAGGAGTCTCGTAGCTTTTCCTCAAAGGGGGAGAGTTATGACTTTCACGACTACAGCCATGTAATGAGCCACCGGTGTCTGTTTTCTTCAGCTGATACCTACTGGGGGTGTCATAACCCCTCCTTCCAGGAGAGGAAGAACGGCTGTCCCGACCTCGACTCCCCCTGGCAGGGCTTGATTCAGTCTTACGGAGTATGAAATGACTTGGTGTGTCATGACCTCTTTTAGATGGAGACGGATGGATGGGGACTTCTTGCTCTTGATCTTTCAGCCCATTTCTAACAGATGGGTTACGCAACAGAGCCTGGCTCTCAATATCATAACCTTCTCGTATGGGGGAGCCACAGCGTCCGTGGTGACTGCGCCCATTTAGAGACATAACAGACTCGGATTTATGAAGTAGCGATTGGCTAGATGAACTGTAGGTCCTCCTTGGCGGTGAGGAGCTGCGACTGTCAGAAGTCCTCCTTGATGGAGATGAAGTACGACTGTTGTACACACGTCCACGTGATAAACTAGTGCTGGTTTCAGTTTTGCGAAGAGACATTTGGCTTGAACTGTTAAAGTCCTTCCTTGGCGGAGATGAGCTCCTGGAGTCGCCACCCTGACCACTCAAAGACCCATTTGCTTCCGTCTTCCGCAAGGTACTCCTAAAATCAGAAATCATGCTGGATTGGGATTTGACTGAACTGGCAAACGATTTGAAATTTCTTGGCAGGGTTCCCGACTCGATACGTCGTCCATGTGCGCCTTGGAAGGAGCTTCTGGACCCCGGCTCCCTCCCTGGAGACCTCCCTCCACCGTCAAAGTTAGTCCTGCTGAGGGAAGTGATGGATTCGCTGCGTCGGAATGTCGAATTTCCACGTGAGGGAGAAGACGAGCGAGACTGCAGAGCCGAGCTTTGCCTCGGGGAATTGTACGACCCCGACTGCGGATAGGAAGAGACGGGAGAAGAAGGGCTTACACGGCCGTATGAACTGCTGAAACCCTTTCGTCTGGTAGAGGCCAGCGACTCCGCTATTTTAAAGGGAGTAGGGCTCGGAGAGCGAGGGCCGACTTGTGCCTCAACCTCAACTGCAATTTCATATGGGTCAGGAGGAGGGATTTCCACATCCACGTCTTCATTCAGAGTCTCTGGTATCTGCCTTTGAGAGGCCACACCAAGATTAGGATTTCTGAAGGGAACAATGTCTTTGGGCTCGACGTTCCTGTTGCTGAAGATGGGATGGCCTCGCTCGAAGTGGCGGAATGGAGCGGGTGGGCTGCTGTCATGGAGTGAACGGGCACCTGCCGCCCTCCCCAGCGAGAAGTAGGCATTTTCACGCTTCTCTCGGTCTTCTTTCAACCCTGGAAGAGAAGAAAAATCTTTTTAAAAAATAGGATGAAATAGAAAGAAGCAGAGGTAACAGAAATAAGAGGAGCAAAGTTCAACCTCTGAGCAACTACCAGAGGTTTCCTGACACAAACTGAGCTATATTGTATTACTGATAATTGCTCTTGGACACTTCACCTGATGACAGCAAATAGTATTGCCAAGTAAAGAACACCTCTGGCTGTAACTGGATATAGATTGGTCAATTGCAGCAAGTCGCAGGTTTACTAAAGACTCAGTTGACCGCTGTACGGAGTATTTGGAAATACTTTGGTGATTTTGCTACCTCTGTTTTTCTCTTTCCTATAATTCTGCTTTGGTTTATGAGTCTAATGTGCTAAGAAATTGATGCAGCAACACACAATGTCAGCCTACAAGTACCCGAATGTCTACTGAAGCTGTCTCTGCTCCGAGAGTCATCCATCCAAGCCCTTGGGTTGGGCCGGTGAGGTGGAGGATCAAGCCGGGTCATATCGAGTTTGATCAGGTGGCGACGGATCAGTGGGTGTTCGTCCTCTGCACTGGCCGAGCCACTGAGATCCTGGTAGTCACTCTGCTCACGGCAGCTATGTGGAAGAGGAGATGGAAGAAGAATGATGAGAGCAGAGATGGATGACGTGAGAGATGGGGAGTGGGGAGAGATAAGCAAGAGAAGAAGTCAGAGAAAATGAGAAAATTTGATCAGGTTAATAAACACGTCATAAAACTTAAGCCAGTTTTGAGGTCAGAGACCATGGTGAAAGGAGGAAGATCACTACAAACTACAGTACTATTTTAATCTAACTCAGCAAAACTCTCACACTACGCTTAAGAGTCAACCACTGCAGCTCCTTTTATCATCATGATGCCATGTTCTGACCTGTCTGTGCTCTCGTCGTCGCCCTCGCAGATATAAAGCTCGCAGTCGGGGCTCAGGATGCACAAAGAGGGCTCCCCATAACCCAGACGACCTCCACTGACATCGCAGTAGCTGCTCACCACTGACAGACCATCAGAATCCTCCTGATAGGATGAGAGGGAAAGACATGGGCCAATCACAATTTTGCAGCAAACTCCATCCCTCTATCTCTCCAAGTCACAAAGAGAGGAGAGGAAGTGATGAGTCTCCACTGGCACATGAAGGTTCACTGAAAGTACACATCAGAGTGCATACATGACAATCCTGACCCTCTTTGACTGGCTCCAGCTCCTAGAACAGCAGTTTTGATAATAGCGTCTGTCCCCTCTGTCCTCCCTGACAGACGTTCACATGTGCTGCTGTTCGATTAGGGTTACACCTCTGTAACCCGACCTGGCTCGTGGCTTTCCTCATTAATATTTCATCGCTTTTTTTTTTTTAACTCGTCCTCTCCATAAACTTTGCCGTCTTAAGGAATGACTGAAAACTGTCTGCAAATGCCAGAAAATGACAATCGCCAACACCTTCTAGGAATCTACAGGTAATATACTATGGGAGCTAAAAGAGACACAATCGGGTGTAAAATATCCACAGAAACAGATAATTGCAGACGTTTCGTAGAGGCATATCGAACAGAAAGTGTGGCACAGGTTTCTGCAGTTTTAAAACTGTCCAGAAATATGCCCATCCTCTCTGAACGCTGCACCCCTGTCTAATATTACAAGTCTTTCCCAAGAGGGCAGTAAATGATCCAGCTTCGTTCATTTTTAATAGAAGCCACTACTGCTACCCTGCTCCAAGCCATTGCCTCTTATTCTCCGTCTCTGATCTCTCTTTCATTTACTCACAAGCAGTAAAGTTTCAGACATGATCGCATTTACTTTGTTTACATGTAAAGCTGAATGGGAAGTTCTTAATTGGTTCTTTGTTTAACCAGAGAATCAAACTCTAGGGTGAAGTCAGGTGTACTTAAGTTTAAGAATAATCAGTAGATTATTAAATTACAGTTAAAGCAGTACAGCGGTGCCTTATTGCTTCCTGCAACAGAACATCTGACCTCACTGCCTTGCTGCTTAGACCTGTGACCTCTAATGCTCTCATCTTCCTGCTGCTCTTCAGGTCCAGCTAATCCCATCACTCAGCACACATTGAGTTCTCATTATCTCTTCCTGGTTACCTTGCTGCTGTTGCTGCTGCTGTGCACATCTCCCTCCTGCTTCTGTCTCACCTTGCTGCTGGTGTCTTTTTCCTCCGGTTGGGAAGAAATCGGTGTTAACACTTCTCCCTTTCTTGACCCAATTCCGGTTTTAGCCCCAGCTTCAGACTCGGCAGCAGATTTCTGGTGTTGCGCTACCTCGGTGCTCTCCCCCGCACCAGCGTGTAGGTGCCTCTGGCGCAGGCAGTCGTGGCAGCGGGAGGGGTCGAAGATATTGGGCTGGAACTTGGGGCAGATGGGCTCATCGCCGGAGAGGGCCATGGTGAACACGGAGGGAGAACCTGGACACTCATTGCCTCCCACAGAGAAAACTGGGAAACAACAGCAAGAAATATGCAGAAATATATGTAACACTTTAAATGAGGAAGACTTATGAAAAAGACTGTCAAACTACAGAAGTGTTTCTGCACACTGAATCTAATTTGATAATGTACAGAGCAAGCATGAGATGACTTTGAGAAAAAGTAACACTAATGCATGGTTGTGACACCTTACTGTAAGCTGGTGTAAGCACAGAGCAGCTGCACAGAGTGCATACTAAAAAAGGGGGTTTTGTTTCAGGACGTGAGAACTGTTAAGATCACTGATAACTAACCGCACTCACAGCTGATGAAATACAGTCCAGTCAGAGCAGTTCCACAGTACTACACACCACAAGACACATGCACTGTAATCGAGCAACTTCTACAAGCACCAGCGCCTCTGGTAATAGTCAACATGTCAATTGAGCCTTCAAGAGTGTAAAAATGAGGATGGTGGAAATATATAAGAATGGTTTCGTTATGAAAAAGACTTAAAATTACCTGACAAGAGGGGCTCCAGCCTTCAGCTCCACTTTCAGAGTGTCATCATTAAGGATGAATTGCTCATCAGACCCCCATCAGGCACATGCCTCCTCTTCCCCATGTTCTCTGTTCTCCCGGCCTGCCAGACACTCAAATCAATCTGATTGGCTGCTCTGACAATGAGTGAAACTGTGGCATCTGTGCCATCCATGGCGGCTCTTAGCCGACACAGCTGAGACCCTGAAGCGCACACATACCCCAGGACCAAGATGGAGCCAGTGGCTTATTGGTTCCCCTATTGAGCAGCTGTATTAAATATCATGGGCTTTAGAAAGCGAAGTGAAACGCTCATGCTAGTGACAGCTGGCACACGCTGGCTCAGGTTAACGTAAATAAATAAACACCGGCGAGGTGGGGGTGTTTAACATACATTAAAGCCGTTGGCGTTCTACATGAAACTGCTTGGTTCTCCTTTAGATCACACAAACACAGGTGATACTCAGCTAGGAGGAAATACAGAGCTAAGGGTTGGTTTCCTGATGTTCTCCAGAGGATGTTGACAACAGCATCAGGTTTCCTATTAAACAATAGAGCACAGTGGGACAAAATTCCTCACAGGGCACGCTGACAGAACGTGACATATGACTGCACCATGAGATCATCAGAAATGATTCAAATTTACTTTAATCAAATTTGAGGTAAATACAGCACACTCAGTACACAATTAACAAATAACTATGATGGGAAGAAAAAAAAAAAGTTGCAAAATGTACAAAACTGAGTACAAGATTTCATAAGGCAGGTAACTCTGGAAGCTCTGTCACATGGTCCGACATGGAGCAGACACTTGAGCATCAACATCATCTTTATACACGTATTCTGTTCGACATGTGAGCATAAACCCAACCAAGTCCAATTTGTTTAGCTGGGATAACAAGAGCATAAGTCCATTGTCGGGAGTTTCTTTCTCCCCTCATGCACTCCTTCAGTCCTGATGATGCGCGTTCTTCCCGGTCTGTCTACGTCTCTGACGCTTGCTGGTCCGGCCGCCTTTGTTTCTACCCTCTGTGACACCAGGTCTCCTGTCTGTCAGACGCCCCCGTCCGCCTCGGCCTTCCTGCTTCCCTTTCCTCTTCCGCTTGCTGGTGTAAGTGCTGAGCTGCGTTGTAAGGGAGCGGATCCTGGAGTGATGAAAGAGCAAAAAACAAACAAAACAAAACAAAACTATCAGCTGGAGTTAGAGGGGCCAGGTAAGGTAGATGTGTGTACTCTGGAGGTGGGGGAATGCAATACAGCATAGTATTAAGAGATTTAACATGTAGATATTGTATTGATACAGGGACACCAGATGTCAGTGTTTTATTAAATACATTATTCTCTGAGAATACTACAACCAGAACGACTCATCTCATCCACCAAAATCATCCTGAGATTACATTAGCCAAGCAAATTTACATTAAATCAGCTCAAACCATCCAACACTGGACACAAAGTCCAAGATTTTAATTTTAAAAACAGGACACAGCTGATCACAAGCTGCACTCAATTAGAGACGTGATTGACAAACTGCTTACTTTTTGTTAAGTATTGGATTCCCAGCTTTTTTTGGCATTCCAACCGTTTTCTCTCCCTCTTTCTCTCCCTCATCGTCATGCTCCTCATTAGCCTTCAAAACAGACATACTCAGTGTTAATGCAGTATTATTACCTTCAGTGTCATTTTACAGAGACAAAAACTTACAAGAACACACACATATACCCTATTCAGATGATTACAGACCTTAATATTTACCTGGTTTGCTGCAGGTTCGAGAAAGCGAGCTCCTGTGAGGTCAAGATCACTGATGGTTGTCACGGTTACTGTGTGGTTGGGGTGATCGTACTGCACAGACTCTGTTGTACTGGTTATTGCATCTTCCAGATCATCTTCGGCATCCTCTATAATGCAGGATCACACAAAGGACAATGAAGCTACACACACAGATTATGAGACATCAATAAATTAACCAGAGCCCAAGTTTTCCTATAAACTCACCGAGAGCTTCTGTCCTCTCCTTCAGCATCTTTATGTATTCCTTGTGCCTCTGTGAGGAGACAAACACATTTAATACCAATGTTTCTTTCCTCAATATGCTCAGGCGTTTAGCAAAAACAGCCTTTAAATCGGGGCTCTTTTCCATGAGGACTTACTTCTTCTCTGACTCTTATCTGCTCTTCCTTGATTTTCTTTCGAATTTCTTCTACTGCAGCTTTCCTCCTCTCCACCTTCCGCTTGTGAAAACCAGTAAGATATTCCCTCAGAGAGAAGCAGATCAATTAAAATGTATTAAGTCTCACTTAGAAAGGTGTACTTTCTTAAGAGGAACCTTTTATAACTAAAACTTTAAGACTGGCTACAGTAGATGTATGAGGTTTACATTACCTAACAAAAACTTGAGTCAAATAACAACATTTCTAGAAATTAACAATATTTATAAATGTAGGTATATGATATTTTGAACACCATCAGCATGTATGAAAATGTTAATCGTTTAAATATGACGAGGAGAGTAGGAAGATTGGAAAGCCTCCACTTATTTGGTTAAAATTACACACATTTATTTCCTACAAGTTTCCCAACTAAGAACATTGCTAAAAGCTAAAACCTGGTACTAGTCTTTGCTAATCAGTGCTAGTGCTCGGATGCTAGCTAACATGTTGAAACAGTGTTTTCAGCGACGCTCTTTCAAACTTACTGTCTGTTTTTCTCGTCAAACGTTACGATGCATTTGTTCTCCCTCTTCTTCGATCCTGGCTTAAACTTGGCCTTTTTGGACTCGTTGTTTTTAAAGTTTTTCATGTTGTGCACGTGAGTTCGCTAAGTTACTATGACGCACGTCTTTTATTTTTGTCCGGGGGGGAACACGTACTACATACCCTCTACAGTTCCAACAGTTTGACAGCGGTGTTTTAAGTTTATAGATAGATAGATAGATAGATAGATAGATAGACTTTATTGTCATTATACAAAGTACAAGTACAAGGTACAACGAAATTGGAGTGCTACTCCCTTTGGTGCTCAAAAAAAAATAAATAAATAAATAAATAATATAATATAGAGAAATCAAAAAATATAAACATATAAACATAAAGCCAGCCATAAAATCTACAGTAAAAATAAGAATATTAATCTTTGTGTGTGTCTTTATGTGTGTGTCTCAGGTGGGTCGGTTTATCGTGTTTTTAGTTTGTTTATTTCGGTGGTAGCTCTTGGAAAGAAACTATCCCTAAATCTGTTTGTCCTTGTTTTATGTGATCTGTACCGTCTGCCTGACGGTAACAGGTCAAACAGCTTTTTGTTTGGATGTGATGAGTCCTTGATAATATTTCCGGCTCTGCTGAGGTAGCGTGTGGTGGCAATGACCTCCAGGCTGGGCAGAGAGCAGCCAGTGGTCCTCTGGGCTGTGTTGATGATTCTCTGCAGTGCTGTCCTATCTGCTGATGAGCATCCTGCATACCACGCTGTGATGCAGTATGATAGGATGCTCTCTATGGTGGCTCTGTAGAAAGTCACCAGCAGCTTCTCTTCCAGGTTGTTCCTCCTGAGCACTCTCAGGAAGTGGAGGCGCTGCTGGGCCTTCTTCACCACCGCCGTGGTGTTTGCAGTCCAGGAGAGGTCCTCAGAAATCTGCACGCCCAGAAACCTCGTGGAGTGGACCCTCTCCACATAGTCCCCATGAATGAAGAGTGGGCCCGGGTCCTCTCTACTCTTTCTGAAGTCCAGTATGAGTTCTTTGGTTTTGGTGGTGTTCTGAGCTAAAT
>VVHJ01003360.1:12354-25677 GCA_015107715.1 Tylochromis polylepis | reverse complement strand
AAGAGAAAGCAAAAAAAAAAAAAATGTGGGTGATAAGGTTTTATCCTCATCAGATTTACAGAACGAGGCGGAACACAAGAGCAGGCAACGCTTTAGCATGTTTTTTTGTTTTTTTTGTTTTTCACAGTCGAGAACCCGCTCTCATCTCCGTTCAAAGCCAGATTTAATTAATTTATCAGTTTTGGTTGACCAAACATGACTGTGCCGGTTATAAGCTGTGTAGCAGCACTCACCACTTTGCAACACAGAGGCCAGAACCACCACATGAGGGCCAGGGCCACGAGGATGAACAGCACCAGGAAGACTATCGCCACCACAAATCCATCCGACTGAAGGAGAAAAGGAAAAGACAAAACGGTCACACAGCCGGAAACAACTGGATGTATCAAAGCAGGAGGAGAAATATTAACAGTTTTTTAGGAGAAATAAGAAATAGAAACGGAGGGGAGCACGCGGTCGATAACAGCTGAATCGGAACAAGCACACTGTCTTACAAAAGAGCAGATGTTTCGCAATTCTTTATATTCAACATCAGGAATTGTGTGACTCCCAGAAGATGTTCTATATAACCGCAAAATACTCTATAAAACTATGACTACTGCTTCATCATATGAGAAATACTGAAAAAAAGGAAGACGCAGTTCTGCTTAAACATAACTGGAAAACTTGTAATCGTATATTCAAGCCATATTTTATGCATCACTTCCTCAGTTACAAAACTGAGAAACGCAGCTTCATGTTGTTGAAGGGACTTAAAGAGGATTCGTTTCAGATAGAAGTTTAATCTGAAATTTGCACAGGCAGAAAATGCAAGGCAGAAGATCAGAACTCAGCATTAAACTCACACATGTGGAAGCAGTGATGGTGTAGGAGGTCGAGATGAAGGACTTGCCATTGTTCAGGCTGATGAGAACATCCATAGTCCTGTAAAGAAAGGAGTTTAATTAGTATCAGAGGAAATTAATGGACATTACAGAAAACGCCATTAAAACCTCGTCTCACTTTATCCTGCCAGTTCTCCCACGTTTGTCAGAGAAGAAAAACATGTTTGCACTTCCAGGGAAGTTCCCTGTGTTTTCTGTTCTTGCAAACTTTGTGATTAAAGATACTTCAACCGTAAACATCGGGTCTCAGCTGATATCTTTTTAATTTCCAAGAAGGGCAGGCATCGCGTTGCAGCTTGTGCAGTTTCTGCTTGTGTTTTTTTTTTTGCAACATCTGCTGACATAGCTGGAAGAAGCGTGCCCTCAGTCCTGTCTACGTGGATTTTAAAGGTGCTAAATGTCACATCAGCAGTTTTTTTTTTCAAATAATGTACCCTCTCTGAAATGTTTTTTTAGCCACCCAAGTGACCCCCAACCCGTGCAAAAAAATACAAAAAAAATAAAATAAAAAAATCACCCGTGTCCATAAAATCAGGATTTATTTGTAAAGTGAAATTTTGAATATTGTAATTTTTAAATTTATTATAAATTTATTAACTATACATGACTTTTTATTTTTCAATCCCCTTTGCAGTACTGCAAAGTACCCTTAAAGATACTAGGACCCATGTTTCAGAGACACTCTGGGGAGCAGACTCAGTCTGAGTCCCCCCCCAGTCTTTCCCTGGTTTCCTGTCCTCTCTCTGCTCGTCCCTCTCTAACAAAGCCTCAATGCCAAAAATAATTCTAGAAGCTCTTTCTATTTAATTTTCAAATTTAATGAGCCATCCCTGTACAAACAGCCTGAGATGTCTTCAGAAAAACCCAGAATATATCTCAGTTTTTGCACGTTCAGTGAAGCTGGAGTTGTTACAAGTACAATATAACTGAAGGATGTGAAAAGACATAAAATCAACCCACGTAAAGCTTTTGTAACTAATATGAATCAAAGAGTCTGGCTAGATTTAAAGACTTGGATACATTTTCACTCACGTGCAGTTGTGCTGGTAATGCATTACCACACCGGGAACAGCAATGTGGTTTATTTTGAACAAAAACATGTGTAATTAATGACTTCACTGTAATTTTAGCACGCGGCGAAGCCATCCGGTGGGCCAAACGGGATCATCTAATCTCGCCCCCGAGCCTCATGTTTGACACCACCGTCTTAGAAGTACCGACACCATTTGGGAAGCTTTAATTGCTCTTTAAGTAATGAGTTGTTGCCAAGCAACGTTATTATTTTTACCTGTCTCTCTTGTGTGTGTGTGTGTGTGTGTGTTTAATCAATCTAACCATATATATTGAGTGTTACTGAAAACAATGAACATGAGCATAATTTTTTTCTCCCTGATAATACTTTAAAAATAGAAGAGCTAAATTCTATTGTTGATCTCGCAAATCCTTTTCTCACAAATGGTAATAAGTCCTGCAGTCGCGTTAGCACAATGCTCAATAAAGACAGCAATCGAAACTAAATAAATGGTCGAACTTGGTGGGAGGAAATCCTGTCATTATCACGTAATCATCGGCAGCGTGCGTGGGTGAAGTAACTTGACTGGCAGTAACAAGGCTCCCGAACTCCGAAGACTTATTTAGAGAGAAAAATGCAAAGCCAAAATGGGTGCAATTAAAACCCTAATGATGAACGGCACCGCAATTTCCATATGTCTATTATGCCCAATCCAATTACCGCAAGTTTAATGAGAATTCAGGATATGGAACGAATGAAACGCCTGAAATATTCCCTCCAACACAAAAAAGAAAAAAGGAGAGAGAGAAAGAAGTATTGTGTGCGAGTGGCCAGCTGTGAGTGCGTGGTAGTGTACAGGGGAGGCCCGCATTAAAAATGGTGCAGTGGAATAATAACAAGAGTGCTCTCTTTGCTGTGGATCTTGCCTCAGGCAGTGCCTTGGGCCACCAATTCTCCTGTGGTTCTGAACAGATGAGCGACCAGACCATGTGTCCTTTACCATGCCGCGTATTCTAAATATTCTAAACTGACTTTTTTTTGCACCTCACCTTATTTACTACGCTAAATATTTAAAACACAATGCAGCGACCTTTAGGCGGGATCCGCTCTGACGCCTCATCCAACTTGTTGATGATCAACTTATGTTTTCAGACTTCATCCATTATTTAATAAAGCTATATTTTTTTAATGTTTAAAAAAAAAAATCTTTTTGATCTTTATTGGATATGTGATGCGGGTCTTTCATATTTATGCAGCTACCGCATTTTAGGCGATGCTACAGAGGGCAAAATATTCCATTCATTTATTCCATTCTGTTATGTGTGCTGCAGATGTACCGACTCTTTTATAGTGGCAGTCAGTGAAGGATGACAGCGTAGCAGGAGAAACAGAATAATAAATTAATACAACGTTTTCGGGTTAAGATTACTGTAACACTGCTGCACTACCAGACAACATTAAAGAAAAATTCAAAGAAGCCGGTCCTGCCAAGATTGCATATAAACAAATGTACCCAGCTGGGATGAGATCTGGTCACTGTGAGGGCCGTAGAGTATAATGCACATCACTTTGATATAATTCAACTGCTCAGTAACTCTTAGCCATCGTGTTGTTCCAATATTTTCACTGGAACTGACCGATCATGTAACTCTGATGGATTAACTTTGTAATTCAAGGAAAATGCATGTGGGAGAAGTTTTCCTTCAAGCCTTTCTGCCAGAAATCATTAAAAAGAAGCTAAGAAAGAAATCCACGGTCTGGTACTGCTGGTAATGCTTTACTTGATCCGTTTCAGGTTCCTTTAAACTGCTAGTAATCTACTGCCAGTCTTTAAACACTGACAATCATTAAACCTACACAAAGACAAATGCCTTTTTTAGACTGAAAATTAATGAATGGTAACTTTAAGAGTTGAAAATGGAAGATTTTGAATGAGAACCAGTTTGCTTCCATCAGAAAACGTCTTTCTGTCTGATGAGGATCACCGAAAACGCTTCATGCCTCTGTAGCTCGGCGAAGATGTTCTAGGTCCCTGCATGTTAACTAAGTGCTTGCGCTGAATGGGTGAGGGGAGAGGCTAATTTAGCTGACACCATCAATCCGTGATAATGGTGGGCAGGTTGTTAATCAAGCTGGAGGTGTGGACCCTGCAGTGTGTAGGGGGAAAGCTCCCAAGCGAGTTACACTGACGAACCCATTTCTCCCTCGGTCGACAACGCCGGACATCTTTAACGCACCACAACCCAACCATAGTGAGAGAGGCCTTTTTTTCCCCCCTCCTTCCTCTCTGAGACACTGACTGCTAATTTACCAAGTTACTGTTGAGCAGGCAGAATCTGCTCTGACACAGAGGCATAAGTCATAGATCCTCTTCTCTGTTGCACACTTTTATTTCCGTGAAGATGACCAAAAGTATATAGTAATTGCATGGCCAAATCTATTAAAGTGTTGCTCTAATGATTAGTCACTCTACTGCTCGCAGAATATGAATCTATGGCCTTTTTTGTTAGTCAGTTGTAAAGTTAAATATTTTGTTGTCACCTTCTCAAATGTGGCCCATTTGTTGCTGCAGTTTCAAAAAATTGGGCCGTTTTTCACCGCAAACCTGCGCGTGTCAAAAGATAGAGTAAACGTTGAAGTGCACTAAATTTCCTGTTTAAGTAAAAGCGTGGTAATGGCCCCAACCAAAAGTCGCAAACGCAGTACTAACAGTTTGATTATGGGGGGGCAGGTTTAAAAGAATTTAAAGAGGCAACCCAGCAAGTGAAAAAAGCCAGATGAATAATTGAAAAGAGAGCTGGCTGTCATTTAACTTTTCCACAGTAAAAGCCAATAAGTGACACCGAGGAGAGAGCTGCAGCTGCTGGGGGGGGGGGGGGGGGGGTCGGTAGTTATGTTTGAATAAATGGGAGCTGAAAGGGCAGACTGTCACAGGGCCGAGGGATTGCTCAAAAACAGACACGGCTTCCCAGGGACACCGGTTGAATGGCCGAAGGCTCCTTCCCGCCACAGATCTCTCGCTCCGCATTGGAGAAAGTTTGTCCCCAAGATCGCTATAATTCATCAGAAGGTAGGCTGTGACGCTAAGCTTTGGTGATGTGATGCAGCTGGAGCGGCTGACAATGGTGACGCTAATGCCTTTCAAACTTCCCTTAAAGATGTGAAAATTGAGGAGGCTGAATAATTTACAGCAGAGCATATGTGGGGCCTGTCACCCGGCATCCAGGAATCATCAGTCTGTATCTGTTTGTGTGGCAGAAGCTCTGGAGGATGAGAGGAAGTTCAGTTGATGGGAGGGATCGCCTCATGAAGCCTGGAGAGCAGATGAGAGAATGTGGTCCAGATGAGACAACCGCTATGTGGTAATGGTGACACGCACTCTAAAAATTGACTCCCCATACAAAATTTGAATATTGCCCGGCTTCTTATAACCAATAATCCAGTTTGGAGATAAAACCAACTGCGAGCACTTCTGGTTGGTACTTTCAGCTCCACGTACATTCCCTGTCCTGGATGGATCGTATTAAGAGACAGGAAACAGGGTTCGCCGCTATTCTAGTCTGAAATGTGTGGCAAAAAGATCCCAGAAGTCCTGAAAGTCATGAGTTAAAATCTTCTACCAATTTTACAGAAACACCAAACCCCTGGATAAACCTGACTAATGGAGATGTAAAGCAGGGATGGGTGACATATGTGTACTCGTAATAGGTGACCTGCACCTACAACAGGTTTGAGCTCCCGGAGTTCAGTGAATTTGAACAGCGTGATTGAGCATTGGCGCCGTTAAGTATAAAGTGCCCCGGGCTGCTCGATGAGGTTGGCCCAGGCACGGTTCCACAGGCTCGGGGACACCGAGTCTGTTCCAGGTTCATCATGTTACAACCAATCAACAGACATGAAGCAGGTTTGAGTCACAACATGAAGGAATACTCAGACAATAGGACATTTCAATCAAAACATCTTGATGCCCCCCCAAGAGCATGTGGGGTGTTGGTGTCCTTTGCAGCAGCACGTCTTATTTATCCACCGGCATATCGGCGTTGGCTACTGCACCTGCTGTGTAAAGCAGCTGTCACCTCCCTCTTCAGGTATTTTTTTTTTCTTTCCACCATTATTGTGAGAACACTTCGTGTTCCCAGCGGGGTGTGCGGCGTCCCCTAATGGGGATGCGCATGGAGGGTGGGAGGACGGAGCACAGAGTGTCAGCAGATGCCAGAGTTTCAAGCCTGATGCCACAGCTGTCAGCACAGATGATGCCTCCGCCGTGAGTGCTCCCGCACAGCTCGATGACCGAGGACGCTCTGATTCCTGGACACTGAAGCTAGATGCGGCGCCGTGTGCCCCGGGACCCCGGCGGGACAGGAAGCCACAGCTGAGCACCTCAACTCAGTCAACTGCTGTATCTGAAATATGTTCCCCAGCAATCCATAACTGTGAGGCCAAAACAAAAATTCAAGCAGCGCTCGCCGAGGACAAGGCCCCATGTGTAACAAAACATGGCTGAAAAGGGGGAAAAGGATTGTGCGATGAAATGACAATTCTTCTCCGGCTGAGTAGAGCCGTGTTAAAGGAGCACCCTTTGCGGCGGCAGTGGTGATGGAGCAGAAGCAGACAGATGGAAGGAGACGGAAGTTTCTGGGCTCTGGAGTTCCACGCAGGTGGTCCGGGGTGCAGGGATTGTCACTGCATGGTGAATTATTTAAATGGAGAGCACGGAAAAGGGAATGGCTGCATCTGTCGCGCATCCTTTTAAAGCCCCTCCAGCAGATGTGTTTACTCACCACCCGTACCAGCTAACTACTTAACGGGTCATCATCGGCAGCCAAGAGTTAATTAAGCAGGCCTTTTGCAAATGGCGGGTACGTAACATCAGTGTCAGCTCAGGTCCTATCAGGTGCTGTAGACCTGTGATGTAGGGAGTCAGCCTCGTCTTCTTACAGGCTGAACGAAAACATTGTGTTTGGCTGTCCTGATCTCGACTCAAGAGAACGAACCTGGATAAAGTCCAGCAGATGCTTTGAAATCCTGGGAAATCCTCAATGCTTCTCAAACGTCTATAAAAATATGACGTATATGTATGGCTTCACAACTTCATCTCAGGTTTGTGTGCAGTAAAAAATTAAAGAAGTGTAAAATGACCTTTCTAGGAATGTTAAGAAACCTTTTAAACTTAAGGCTCCTTCTGCTAATCGGTTATTTTCAGCGCTAAAATTATCAGACAACAAATAACCAGCTATAATTATGATATCTAATATAATTTCATTTTATGCAAAATGGCCAAAAATTGCCTTTCAAATTACTAAAACATAAACATTTATGTTTTTTTTTTTATTATATTAAAAATCACTGAATTCTTCCCAGTTGAAGAAATTTAAAGATACCTAACCATATGATCTGGGATCTGGCATTTTTGCGGCATTCAGTTGAGAAAATGAGGATAAATCTATTAAATCCATCAAATAATGACTTGATAGATTTATCCACAATCAAAACAGCTGATAGTCATATAGTGATGTAAATGATCTTTTTTCCTCTCATAAAAACTAGAAAAGATCTTTATAGCGTATATACATTCAAAATAAAACAGAAAAATAACCAATTCCATCTATAAGCAGTACAAAAAAAACACTGAGGGTTTTTTTTTAATACATGCTCATGCACTGTATTAATTATTTATGCATTGACGTATGCATTTGCGTTTAAATTACGCGTGTTAGAGTGTATGTGTAGTTTTCCATCTCTTCTCTGTAGTTTAGGCCACTGTTTCTCTTGGGTATAAAAAAAAAAAAAAATGACACTGTTGATGATAAAGAAAAAGTACTGCTACCAGCGCGCGTCTAAAAACATCACGTTTTCATGAGCAGTTTAGATTTTAGACACGAGCGGATTAACTGAGGTGAGGTTCAAGCTGAATCGGTGTGGTTACGGCCTCGTCGCCGTCATACCGTATTATACACAATCTCTTTTAGAGCTGAAAGACGTTCAGGAGCCAGCGGCGCTCATAATCATACATTTTTGATTGGATTGCAGTCAGCAAGGACATTAAAATCTGCTGTTCCAGCTATAATGCCTTAGCGATCATCTGTTATGGGTCGGGATTATAAGAGATGCCGTTAAAATCAAACAGCAGCAACGCAGGCTGGAATAAACGCGTATTTGCACTGTTTTCACTCGAGTGTTTGCGGCTTGTATGTATGGGGTGTTTGTCTCTTCTACACTGTTTACTGCGTCTTTACGCTAGCGGTTTAACATACAGCTAATTTACAGACTTGGGGAGCTGTTTATTTGCACAAAGAAGACGTTTGAAAAACCCAGCGGAAAAAAACAGAAAATGTGCACGAAGAACCGAGAGAAACCGAGACTCCGATGTTTCAGTAAAACTTTAGAGCCACATGATAAGATTCAAATAAATAAAAGGAAGAAAAACAAACAAACGCAGAGACCTGAGCAGCACAAAAGAAGCTTAATTTCTCCAGAAAAGGGAAGTTTGCTTTTCTTTTGGGAAGAATCTTGATGTGGGCAACATAAGAAAGGGGAAGTGACTAGCACAAAGTACGTGGCTTTATATGCATCTGAGCCTTAACATAAGACGACAGGCATGATTCACCACCCGAGTTAAGCTTCCTGAATTCAATATAAAGCTGAAAAACAAACACTGAGATCTGGCATTTACCGTGCACAACATTCATTTCTTTCCTTTGCGTGACAATTTATAGGACAGCATATTGAATCTATTTAGACAGTCCCCATTTGTAGACGCCAGTGCGATCCTGTCATTGAGACTTCACACGTCTGTTTTCGTCATCGTGCCAAGATGAAAACATAAATGCATCTATAGAAACACAAATGAGCTACATATACCATGTCATATGTTTCTGAGAACACGCTTCCTGAAGACACTGCTGTATTTCCCACACACGGTGCATATTTATGGCCAAGAAAGTTCTACTTTTGTTAATGCTCACCAAGTATCGGCATTTTCCAAGTTTTATGGCAAAAAAAAAGAATATACTGAAACATAAATATCTACCTTAAATAATTCTAAATGTCTCAATTAAATAAAATAGTTTTGCACGGAAACATAACCTCTAGTTGACCTCGCCTTTGCGTCGTATCTGAAGGTCTGTCGTGTTGGAGCTCTGCACGACATGCTCGTGAACTCCTGCCCGATCGGGTGTTGAGCAACCAAACTTAGCACACAAGTACATCTTAGGTCAGTGAGGGGTGACATCATCTCTAGCGGACATTATGATGTCACCATGTCACCCAGCAACTACTTAAAATGCAAAAAAGCTAGAAAGAGGTGTAAGAAACACCCTTCGGCCTTTCTCGAGCAAACGTAACGCTGAGCGATCCGAATGTTAAAACGCTGTTTCGATAAAGAACGTGCGTAATAAAGACATGTCATTTAAATTTGTTAAAGCACTAAAGCCACAGCTTTACTGCGGCTGTTTTAACGGACAAAGCTGCACACGTGGCCGACAAATACGCGGCAGCGATTTCTAAAGATTTAATTAACCTGCTAGGTGACGACATCTGATTTTCAATCCACCATTACACAATTCACAATAAAATGATTACAATATCAGTAAAATTGAGCTTTCTTTTTCACAACTCAAACAAAAAGATCTACAAAGAACAATTACAGACGATTTACAATAATCTCATGCATCATATTATGTCACTTAACGTTATCTCTGACATTTAAACGTCGCCGTTAGTAGAGATTCCACTGTTTGTGACGCCTTCTCCATATATGACAATAATGGAATCCCTCTGACAATAAAACAACGTGCTACTTACTGTCCGACTTCATAGAGCTTCGGGGCAGGACACATCAGATAATCATTGCGCACAGTGGTCGGCCTCTCAGCTGGAAGAAATTTTAAAAAAAAGAAAAAAAAAAGCATAAATGTTATTAAAGTTTTATTATTAACTTTGCAGATTGTTCATTGAGGTAAGTATGGATTACGCTTACGCCACTTGTTGTAACACAGTATCTGTTTATGTATCTGTGCTCAAACACGAAGGGAGCAACAAAACTGTCCTGTTAGGAAGTCTAAGCCGTCACGAATCCATTTCACCCGCTCTGGTGCGATTTAAAGCACAACAGGTCCACCGCAGGACCAAAAACAAAGACAAAAACAGAATTATTTTTGCTGGTTGGTGGACACAGACCATTGCTCTCTCCTTCCCTTCCTCACCGACTGAGCTCTGGTTCTGCTTTTTGTTAGTGTCCTTGCCGCTACCGGTAACGTGAGACGGTAACTGCATCCAATTCAGGTTGCAAAGGCAGCCCATAAATGCTGCCACAAGAAGGTTCGCTGTCCCGCCCGGTATAGTCTCAACAGTGTGCAGCAGAGCGGTAGTTGCATAAAGAGAGCCGGAGAGGGGCATCAACCCAACAGTAAGACGGGTATCTGCTGCTTCGTGAGAGGAGGAACAAAAGGAGCGCTGCCAGAGCCCTACAGCATGACCTCCACACTCATGGTGAACCTGCCAGCTCTGGTGTTCTCTGGCCACCAACAGCCCTCTGTGACCCTCTGCGTTACACAGGCTTACGTGAAAATCTATCCCACCTTACTAAAAATCGGTGACATTGTCAAATTTGAACTTACTTGTATTAATAAACATTCCTTTTATACTCAGGATCATAAAATATATTTTGTCCTGTGAGATTTTGGAACTGGGACTCGATTGAGCACAAAATAAAATAAATGCATAAAGATTTGGCAGACCGGATTATAATCTGCGAGCGTTTATCAGCGCAGGCTGACAAAAACCTGAAGCGTCTTCGGTCACAGAGGTCACTCAGATGATTGAAATTTGTTCCTCCTTTTCTACAGGGGGATCCAACTGGTTTGACTGAAGCATCTGTTTCACATATGTGCTGTGTTCCATAGCTGCCATGATGCTTGTCCATAATTATAAGGTGCCCCACTGTTAAAAAGGTCTGGACTGAACACATGCAAAAGCCAGCAAGGGAATAAATAGCCCCAAGTGGGCGAATGTGAGACAGCCTAAACTGAGAAAGGACTAACAGGAAGACATCTGCTAATGGCCGCTTCCTAAATCGGATGAATTTCTTTTTTAAAGGGAAAAAAAAAATATGTTCCAAGTATTTTAGTCAAGTTGAAATGTTGAAAATCAAAAATAACTTGTCAAGGATGGAAGTGTTGTCATTGGCAGTCGCCGATCCCACAGATCCCACGGCCAAATGAGAGCTTTAAAAGATTGGCTCTAGGTGCCAAATCCCGTTTGCTTCCTAAAAAAAGGATTTCTTATCAGAACAGACTGCAAGCATAAAATAAGGAGCGCAGTGACCTACTGTACACCCCGCCCCTTCCTTCTGTTGAATTCAGATCATTCAGATGAGTGAGATAACAGACATGTCCGGGCCGGGTTTGTTTTGCCACTTCCAACCTCTGAATATTTCACATCTCGGCGAGATGAAGAAGAAGATTTCCTAACACATACGGTATTCCGTGTCTGTGTCACTCACGTTACATCCTTAAAAAGACAATAAATCCTCAGAGTTTTTTCCACTGTAAACGAACACGCGAGATCCATTCATAGAGTAGAGCAGCGGAGAAAGAGGGTGGAGGGTCTGTTGCTGCCAGTGTGGCTCTGGGGAAAACTTTAATCGGAGTGAAGATAGCTATTTCAGCATGCAACGCACAAAAGCGTTAAACACAATGTGCTGAGCTCAGTGCAGATGGAACACTTACTGTTTGTTGTTTGCTTTTAAGGCATTGCTGAGATTTTGGGTTATTCTGCAATTGTTATTGCAAATTTTGGGTTATTTTCCAAATTATTGCTAGAAAAATGCCCACAGTACACATTTTAAGGTTTGATGGTTCCCTTTGTTCTTTCCCATGTGCGCCTTTCATCTCATCTGCCTCTGCTCTGTTGTCTTTCCCCTCTAACCCCAAACCAGTCACAGCAGATGGCAGCCCATCTCTGAGCCCAGCTTTGCTAGAGGTTTCTTCCTGTTAAAAGGGAGTTTTTCTTTCCCACTGTCGCCAAGTGCTTGTTCATAAGAGTTCGTCTGATTGTTGGCGTTTCTCCCCATTGCATATTGGTTTTTACTCTGCAATATAAAGAGCGTCGAGGCGACGGTTGTTGTGATTTGTCGGTGTATAAATAAAGGAGACATTTCAGAAAACGTGTGACGTGAAAAAAAAAAGAAGATTCGATTCAATTTCATTTTGAACCCTTTAGTAGGAAGTTTGGGAAATATATTTATTGGAAGGAGCGGAGAAATACGTGTCGTGCAAAGAAAATATTTCTGTACAAAAAAACAAAACAAAAAAAAAGACTGGACAGGATGTGGTAGCCAGCCATATGATATTGTCTTCACAAAGAAATTCCTTTGCGGGCATGCAGACTTCCTCTTTATGATTTTGGACTTCCCTGGTAGAGTATTTTTAATAGCGCGAGCAAAATGTTAACTTATGACACTGTAAAAATAAAAATCTGAGCAAATACTTGCAAAAGTTGTAAATGTGAATGCGCCGTGTGAATAACAGGACTGGGCCAATGATCATTTGACAGCTAGGCTGCAGTGATTACTCAGTTGTGCGGTATGTAACGAGCTCGTCGGGACATCATTTCTGGTCATGTGTAATCATGATTATATCTGACAATGTGACTTCAGCAGTTCATTAAAGGGAAGTTACTGCATGTCCTATAATTGGAATCTGTGTTGCATATTTAAGACCCGTTTCAAATTATTAATCAATAACTGTGCTGAGCTGAATACTGCACGCACACCATGTTCGATTAGTTTGCCAACTAACGCCCATCAGTGGCAGTGACAGCTAGAAGATTACCATCACTTAAACATCTAGGAGGCTTACTGGACACACCAGTCCACGTAAACGGTGACATTAAAAGAATCTGAGCAGCTCGCTACAAGATGTATGTATATATAGCTTTTACTCTGGGTTCTCGCCACTTACTGAAGGTTTGCTGGCCAATTATGAAGCTGCAGACGACGCCTTCACTGCTGTGTCCGAGGGCAAAGCCGTTGCCTCTGAGGACAATATCAAAGGACTCTGTGGAATGTAAACAAACAGGAGACAAGCTTGGAGGAGGAATTTTACCCAAAAGATATCAATCCCCAAATATTTTAAAGGGTTTTTTTGTTTTTTTTTCAGGTTATGCAAAGAATTCGACTTTCTTCTGATGGCCTTTCTTATGACTTTACACTACCAACATCAATGTTTTACTTGTCTATGAGCACTATTTGAAAGATGTTATCGGCTCATTCAGCATATGTAAAAAAAAAAAAAAAAGATTCCTGTGGAGGATAAATCTACCTGTGCAGAATTCCAAAAACTTCATCAAGATTTACTTACGATTAACACAGGCACTGTAGGGCTCCACACTCAGGATCTCTGTGCACGATCTCTTTAATATCTTGAG
>VVHJ01003356.1:0-11212 GCA_015107715.1 Tylochromis polylepis | reverse complement strand
AGGGATAGTGAGAGAAGATAAAAAAAAGAAGTCCACTGGATCACCTGTTGAAAGAAAAAAAGAGAGAAAACAAGCAAAACGAAAACAACACAATAGAGAGGCACAACAACAACCTAGATAAGTGTAAGTAACAGTGAATACTAAATATTCAATGTTACTGAGCAGCGCGCTAGACCAACAGCGCACGATATGCTTTGAGGTACCAGCCAAGGAAGATACAGTTTATGTCTGTGAGCACCCGTGTGTACTATGGTTTTTTTCTAAGATCTTTGACACAAATGGTAATTCTGATATTGGCCTGTAACTGTTCGGAAGAGATGGATCCAAATTTGGTTTCTTTAATATTGGTTCAACAATAGCTTGTTTAAAGAAGCTGGGAACTGAGCCAGTATAAAGAGAAGTATTAATTATTTCCACAATACAGGGGCCAATAGAGTCAAACACACTAATGAAAAATGATGGAGGAAGTACATCAAGGTGGCATGAAGTCAGTTTCATATGACCAAGCAGAGCACTGATGTCCTGTAAGGTAAGAGGAGCAAAAGAGGATCAGGTAGCAGAAGTAAGCAAAGTGCAAGTGTGATACTGAGAGGATGATGGAGAAATATTAGACCTGATGGCAGCGACCTTATTTACAAAATAGTTCAAAAATTCATTACAATCAGGTTTAGTATAGATTGGTACATGAGGAATATCAGGAGAGACAATATTCTTAATTGTATCAAACCACGCTTTAGGATTGTTATTTTTTGAAGCTGTAAGATTTGCAAAATATTCAGTTCTGGCACTTTTTATCATGTCGTTAAGTGAGAAAATTGATTCCTTGAGATGTACCCTATTATATTATATTTTGTGCTTATTTGGATTGTACAATTAACGTTTCAAAACTGGAGGTAGTGGCTTTGTTGTGTGGAGAAGTTATGTTACAAAAACAAAATGATATGATAAGAATTTGTACTTTATGTGGTGTAAATATTATGTTAGAAATATGTTCATTATAATTACTGCAGTTTATATGGTTAAGGAAGCTAAATAAATATTAACTGATAACTTATGGCGAAGGGGTGGGTTTAATAAGAGTGCGCTTCTTCCCACTTCTTTTTGATATGTAACTGAATCAGAACAGGTGAAGTGATATTGAAATGTATTTTGCTTTATTTTGTACTGTCACGGTCCTCTGGTTTTGCCTTGGGTTGCTGTTTTCACCTCCTCCCCCCAGGGCGGTGTCTGGTCTCCGGCCTTCTGCTGTTCTCCACACCCATGCATTCCACACCTGAGACTCATCACTCCTGATCATTCCCACCTGTACTTAAGACCTTGGTGGCGTACTGTTCCTCGCTGGATCGTTGTAACCCGGTTCTTCTTTGTGAATTTTCTTGTGTTACCTAGTTACCTCCTAATGGTTGTTTCTCCGTCTCCTTGTACAGACCTCCCTGGACCCTTGCCTGGTTCCCCTGGACCCTTCCTGGGTGAGTGAGAGTGAGTCACTACGTGGAGTGGATGGAGTGTGCTTTGCCACTAACTCAAAGAAGAGGATTGTGACCCCTTCTAGTGCAGAACCTGTCCCTTGGAATCCCTGATGCCCCCTTCCCTGGATCACTGTATATATGTATATATTCCACTTTGTGTTGTAAATAAATTCCCCTTTCTTTGATCGCACAGTTTGAGTCCTGCTTTTGAGTCCCGCTTCACACTGCATGACATGTATAGCATTTTTTTTAACTTTCTTTTCTAAACTCCTTAATATTGTTTACATGATTGAAATTAATTGAACACAAACAAACCAATATTAAGTGTATATTTACTTCACCAAGCAAGGTTGTGTGCTCTTTGCTCAGTGGGTTAGAGGTATGATGCGTGGCATTAACAGGCAATCCATGATGCTGGCATAAAACATCTCATTCAAAGGGTACTGGAGCCTGCATTTAACTAAAGGAGAACGAGGTCAGCTTCCATTTTACAAGTCGGGGAATGTATATATTGGGTTTAAGTGTCACAAAACACTGAGGTGACAAGCTCTTTGGGATGTGATCAAGTGTGAATATGATTGGAGTGCAGCAGAGCAGTGACAGTGCTGCCTCTGGGGTGGGCTTTGATTATGCCGGTAGCTGGCTGCTAAATCAATAGAGCCGGGTGCTATTGGAGAATGCACAACAAACACCCAAGCTTTAATGTACCTGTCTTGTCTGAAAGCATGGGCCTAAACTGACTTACAGTTCTTTGAAAATGAAATGTCTAGATATTTGTCACATCAAATGTTCTCTTTTTCATGAGTTTGGATTCACTTTGGACAATCAGCCAGAGCCTTTCTACAGCCAAGTAGATTTCATCTTAAATATTGGATCTACTCAAGTGGAGGATGCACAAATGAAGAGAACGCACCTTTAATGTAATGTGGTTCTTCACAGGCGTTCAGCCATGACCAGGTTCATCAATTGCCCTGGAGTGTTGAGCAAAATTTTAATAACACATTCTGTTCACCGCTGAAAGATGACTTCAAAAGCCTTTGGGCCTAACAGTGCACAACACAGAATGATAGCATAACACAGATCTTTATTATTTTGTCCCAAGGGTACAAAAGTCAAGTCAAAACTGTGCTTTTAGAAGACAAAGACAGGGCAACCTGAAGTAGTCTGGAAAAAGTCATGAAAAGGCTGTTGTGCAGAAATGTTTAGTGTGATCTCTTCACAGAAATTTTTTTTTTTTTTATCACTCTGGTGATAATATTAAGAACAACTCTACTACATTTATTAGTACTACATTTAGCTTTTTCTTCGGTTTAAATGGTTGTTTCATCTGGTAAAAGGCAATCAGCATTGCCTAAAATAGCAGTTTGTAAGCAGATTGCTCGGATTGAAAAAGACTGGTACTATATAGCACTTTTCTACTCAATTTGAGCCTCATTCATGCATTCACACACACTTTCCAATAGATGCATTGGGATTTACTTTGATATGTAGACCAGGGGAGCCAGGGATCGAACCACCACCCTTCTGATTAGCAGACAACCCTCTCTACCTCCTGAGCCTGTGGCGAAAAGCTTGTCTGTGATAAATGAGTCAATTACTGCAGCACCAGTGGATACAGGTATATATCAAAAAGAAACGGATCAAAAAGAAACATTCGACCAGTCAAAAGGCTATATATTTTAAAGTAATGGGCATCGACACTTGCAGTAAATTTTAAAATGCGTGTGTCTGTGAAGGTTCTCAGTCATCCAGGTCATTGTAGTCTAAGGAGTTTGGAAAGAAAAGCATCTGGACTTCTTTAAGTTTCTTGAAGACATTTCACCTCTTTCATCTCTCTCACGAGCCAAGGTGTGAAAACAGGTGTGGGTCACAATCAGCCAAGGTGACCCACACCTGCTTTCACACCTTGGCTCGTGTGATTAGGTAGAGGATCAATAGGGGGTCCATGTCCCTCTTGGGGACACTCCCATAAGGCTTAAAATCTGGGACTCTCCACCATTTGCTCTTAGAACTGAAGAAGCTTCTTGTATGAGAGGTGAAACGTCTTCAAGAAACCTAAAGAAGTCCAGACCCTTTTCTTTCCAAGCTCCTTAGACTTTAAAATGCATGGTTGAATATTGAGTTTTTAATACAAAATTTACAGCGATCACAAGTGAGATATGCTGTGCCCCGCCAGACGCAAGTCATATGTCCATACAATAGTCAAACCTGTCCCATATTTTTGCAAGCACTGCAGCCTCTGCTGTTGCTATGCTACCTACCAGCAACCATGTGAAACTCACAAATCTGCTCTTTCTAACATTACGTGTTTCAATCAATACTGAATGGCTGCAGAATCAAAGCACAAGATATAACAATTACTGATTTAATTATTGCAATAAAAATATATAACAAATAATATATAATAGTAAAATTTTAATACATAATAATAAAATAATACAAAACAGCTACAGTATATGACTTGAGTTTCTGACATGTATACGCATCTCAGTATAACAGTTTTGCTCTGCAGACATCTTACACAGACACAGATCAGTGCAGAAGTAGAGGAAGTGCTTGTTATCTCCCAGTAGGTGAAAAGACAAAATAAGCAGAAATCAATTAAAAGAAAACAAGGAGAAGAGAAATTTCAGTGTTTCTGAGTCTGGTGTTGCTTGTTTTCTCTTTCCACCTTCTCTGTTTGTCTTTCACTGACAAATGGAGTTCAGCAATTCAATTTTACCTTCAGTCTCTTCAATTTCAGCTGTGCTTCCTTTGTATTAAATGTAGCGTGCATATTTGTGTGTGTGTGTGTTAGATTTCTGCAGTATACCTAGTGCTTCCTGAGATCCTTTTACAGTCCACAGAACACAAAGATTAACCGTAGTAGCAAACATTTTAACCTGATACTCCTGGATATCCCAGTTGCCTTTAGAGTTGGGAGATTTTGAGAAACCTGTGTTGCTTGTTCACACAGTTGAATCCTGTGAAAGCACTGCATAGTGTTGCAGAGTAAACTAGGGCTAGAGTTTAATATCATTTTTTCAAATCTTAATTCAGCCCACCTACTGAATCAGAGTCCTTTCAGATCTTTAACTGATACACCGCTAATTTGTCCGTTAAAAAAAAAAAAAAAGAAGCAGATTATGGCTTTAAAATGGCCACTGTGCATGTCATCTGACAAGTTCTTCTCACATGATGCACCGTAAAGCTGGCACCATAAACCAAAGCTGTTTCTGCATCATGACATGCTTACAGAAAGACTATCACATTAGAATTTAGAGTTCTCCTCACCATTTCTGCCACTCCTGTGAGGCTGACCCTCCTGCCCTTAGTCATGAAAATGGCCATTCAGACACAGGATTGTAATGGACAGAATATTGGGGAGCCTGAGCCTCCAAATAGCAATAAAAAAATATAATAAAAAATTAAAAGGTGTTCACTGACCCCACAAAAATAATAATATTACATTAGAGCAATAAAGGAATCAACCTCTAGCTGAAAGTTACTCTTCATCTTCAGCTGAGGTATGTCATGGTGATGTTTTCATAAATTTTCTAGGAGCAGCTAACAGTGCCAGCCTCATACCCATAGTAGTGGTGATGAATGTCTGACTGTCTACTTAGTTGATTTTAGGCTACATCTGCTGTGTGTAGGTATTTGTGGGCAGATTCATCATCGTGCTCAGTTGTGGAACTCTTAGTCATAAAACTGCAGGCACAGTGTCTGAGAACTTTGAATAACGAGTTGTCACTTCTACACTTTTTACCAGCAATATCTCCTCTCCTTCATGGCGCTGTTTTATAGAACGAGTGGCTCCACTGTGTTTAACGCATCATTTCCCTCCTTATTGTGAGCGGGGAGGGAAGAGCAGAATGATGGGTGAGCGGTGGTAGCGGTGGTGGTGGGAAGGGGTTCAGTGTCCTTGCATTTTATTGCCCTGCTTGTCCTTCCAGCATGGCTGGTCAGAGTGGTGCCCTGGGTATTACAAATAAGCAAATGTCCTTTTCGTACTAACACTCTACTGGAATTAGTTTTTTTTTTTTCCTATGCAACCAAGTGATAGACAGGGATCCACTTCGTTTAGAGGGATTTTAATATTTCATCATGAAGAAATGGCTCAGAGGAATAAGCAGTCAGTGATTCTTGAGAAACAAGAATTTGTGAAATTAAGAGTGCAGGATTAGATGTAGTTACTAGAGAGCTTTAAAGGAATTAAACACAGCTTCATGCTTTTTAGAGAGAAAATCATGAAGCTGCTTGGCCAGGTCTGCAACAAGATTACAGCAAATCATTTTCACTTAGCGTGATCAAAAACCGGTGCCCTCTCCAGTGCCTATATTTAACATTTAAACACTAGCATCTCCGCTGAACTCCTGAACACTCCTTGAGCTAAGGTTTCATGTGGGTTTCTTGCTTTTAATGAGCCGTAACTAACTGATTTTACATTTCACTTTAATTATACGTCGCTAATACACAACCGCCTGAAATTGTTCATAGCTGGGTAATTTTAATTCTGCCTTCCTAAATTGATTTATTTAAGCCTAATGAAAGTGTTATCTTTTAAATGCACCATCATCACTATGGCATCTAATTATGGCTATGCAGCGCTGGGTGGTAAATATACTTAGTAATGAGGAAGACCAGCATGCGCTGAAAAATACTGGAAAAAAAAAACATCAGATGTTCATATGTTTAGATTAGAACACTGTAAACATAAGCTTTGGCCATTAATTTGATCACAAATCAATTCTTAACTACATCATTGATTACGAGATGAACAAACATAAGATTAAATGTTTGCAAGGGTGAAGATTAATGCACCAGTTTAATTGCACAAAGTTCTATTAAGTCATGTGATTTTAATCTACTGACGCCGATAAAATTAAGCCTCTCTTTGCATTACCTCCTGTGCTTTTTCAATTAGTGAAAAAATGCCATACAGTTTATATTTGCACGAATATCCTCAAAAACAGAGCACTGATTAAACCCTATGTCATAACTCTAAATCATCTGTAGTTTTAAAGGCCATATCAAACGATTTCTTGTTATGAGCTATTGTACTACACAGACAGTGAAAAGTATTTGATAACAATGGGTCCAGAACAACTATATTTGTCACACAGTGTGAAAGAATTGCAGACATTGTCTGCCTTAGTCTCGTCTTTCTTTAAAAAAATGACAGTGGTGAAGTGGAGGCCGGGCCTCTATGTCTTAATCTGAGTTAATCAATGCCACTTCATCATGGCGAGGACAGCTAAGTCATCTCGAACACTCCCATCAGCTTTTCATTTCCCCTTCTCCCTCTTCGTCTCCTATATGACGGACAACTGTGACCTAGTACAGAAGGCAGTTTAATGGTCTTCAGTAAGATTAGACTGAACGACATAGGCCATATGTTTTGGGGTTTTTTTTATGTAAAACAAGAGCTCTTAAGGATAAACTTGGCTGAAGGACTTTCTGTGTATTTGTAGGATATGTACACACCTGTGTAGTTTATACATGGATCACATAAAGAATGCATGATTCATTAAATCTAAACTCGAAGTTAATCCTTAACACTTTTAAACATATTACCAACTGATGTTTTTTAATTAAAGAAATTGATTTAGTTTTGTGCGATTTAGTTTCACTAATAGTTAGTTTTTTTTACATGGAGAATGCTTTTTCAAGTTAAAATAACCCAAAGCAAAAAACATCTTTTGCTGTTGTTAATATTAATATCACTTAAGAATATGCTGATTAAAACAGACCAAGTGCATTAAAACAACTCTTTGATGCATTTGCCTAATAAAAATCCCCAATCCTTTTGGGGCCTGTTAAACTGTAAATTTTAGGTAAAAATACCTTGTCGAACAAGTCTTTCGGAAAATAATACCATAAGGAATCCAAGGGCTTTTGTCAAGCGCTGAATTGACACATTTAAAACAGGACAGCTCAGCCTTGTTGACATCATCGTGGAACTGCTTTTTTTAGATCTGAGATTTTGAAGGCTATGTCATACTGAGGTGTTTTTCCTTTCCCTTCGGTCTCATCTTCTCTGACAGTATACACAGGGACAAAGACAGGCCAACAGAGAGACAGATGTGCAGAGCAAAGATAGGAGGGTGCAGTTTGTGGCTAGGAAGTAATAATATTCTTCTGCAGGAGGAGACATCCAAATATCCTCAACTTAAATGACTTCTGACAGTCTGCGTACAGCCCATCAGTACCCTCGACTGCCATTATATCAATATCCCAAAAAGAACGGAGCATGATACTTGCTCATAAAGCCATGGTCCCATGACAACGGATTGTGAAACGGATGAGAAAGCAGGTGATGGATGCACAAATACTGAAACAAATTGAGCAGAATCTCTAATTAGAGGGAAGCCTTTTAAGAATCATGCTGCAAACAGGGCATCTTTTAGATGGACAGACAGAGAGGCAGACAGAAATGCACAGTAAACATCTAAAGAATCTGACAGACTCGACTGTGCTTAAGGACTTCACTGTCCTTATCATCAGTCCCTGCACCACAAATTCAAATGTTGAGATGACAGAAAAGAACTTTGAACTTTAAAGACTTAATTCTTAAGACAACAGAAAAACTGTTTTCATAGCCAATTAATCATTGTTGGATGAGTTTATCTCTAAAAAGATGTCATTGCCAAGGTTTCATTTTATAATTGATGAAGTTTTGCCAACTAATAAAATGGTCTACATAATAAACAAATGAAAAATTAAGCTATGGTTTCACTGTAGCACATCACTGTTCTGCCATCCTCTTAAAACCTTAGGAGAACTCAGAGTTGTGCCCTTGTGCAGAGAGGAGGGGCACATGGCAGAATCAGTCACACAGACAGCCTATGCAGGTCCAAGTCTGTAATGTAGATCTATGATGCTGGACAGGGTCAGTGGAGGCAGTGGAGTGTGTTTTAGTGCACCATAACCCTAGACAAATGGGCAAAATGGGGTAGTGCCATGCAAGTGGGAGAAAGAAAGAAAGAGAGTTCTGTATATGACTCTCCACTGGAGATGAGTATTCCTGCTAAAGTGGAAGGATTTTTAGTTGCCGCTGTCAATTTCACACAAAACCTGAATTTTCCATGAATGCCTTTCTATGAAATTATATTTTTTTAGAAACTATCAGTAATAATATTATCACTTGTAGGTCAGAATACTTACACAGGTTCTAACTGTTTGCATGTTGTCTCTCAGTTTTATTTTCTTGTACTCTGTCCATTCAGTGTAATTTGGTTTGCAGCTTATCATGTAGACTTCTTGCAGCAAAAGGGAGAATTTGAACTCTCCAATATCCAACTCTCCAATAAAGGCCTCATGCCTGCAAGCGTATCATTTAGATTGACAACAGGGGCAGAAGCAATTGAAGTGAACTTAAGTCTACCCCCTGCCCTATAAATAATATTTAATCCCTCTTTGGAATGGAGAATTGGTAATGATTCCCAGAGCTTTTTTGATTCATCACATTGCCTTCAGCTACCGCTGACACCAATAGGATATGAACCAGACAGTTTTCTGTGGCCTACAATGGTGAGATGGGAAAGTCTTTTTAAGATCAGATCAATCAAATAATGTCAGGTTGAATCAGGATGTTGAGGAGCACAGATCTGAAAGAATGTGAAGAAAGGGAAACTACAAAGCAAGTGAATTTGGTGCAAAACAAGTGAAGCACAATAATGTTCAATCCAATTTAGCCATTTGTAGACTCAATGTTTTTATGCCTGTTTATATTATTCAACTTTATGCTATTACAGACACAATTCTGCCTGTCAGGTAAGTTTTTTCATTAGGTTTTAGTAATAGATAATACTGTTCATATTAGGTGAAACCATTTTGTATGATTTCAATTATGTTCCAGGTAAATGGTTTTTCTGACATAAAAATGTAAACATTTCTGTGGAAATTCTTTATAAAAAAAACGCCAGCTGTCCATATATTAGGAATATGGTGCATTAGTATGTACCAGAAGAAAATCAGTAATGTGTAATGTGTCAAATCGTTCGTTGTATTTAGCATTTTAGTCAGTTTTTTAAATCATCTAGCCTCCAGGTATGTGCAAGCCAATCTCTTCAGTCCAGTAACATGCTTATTTGTTATCCAGCTATTAAAGCATGTTGCTGCATTTCTTACCCTATCCCGCTGCTTCACAGTGATACAAAGTGTGTGTGATATTCCCTACTGTAAATGGTGAGTAAATAGATTTGACTAGGAATAATAATGGTGAGCAGTTTGATCCAATAAAGAAAGGTGAATGAATCTTATTAAAGAGTACTTATGCCTGGTCAGCAGGAAAATGGAGAAATAGCTATACTGGACCAGAGCCGAGCAGGGGCTTTGTGCTATCTTGGCCTACATTGAATTTTACCTGGATGTCAGCAGGTAAATTTCATCTGAGCTGTCATTAATTCAGCTCAGAGCAAGATCGAATGCAAGTTAATTTACAAGCAGAAAATCAGGAATTTTCAGTGTTGTAATTTTAAACTAACCAATAGCTACCCCCATCACTCTAAACTGATCATTAAGGAAAAAGACCCATGAAAATGCAATCATTCTATTCTCATGTTTTGCCTTTAACTACTAAATGTTACTCATTTATGTGATTCACTTTTAGGTGACCATATCTGGTACCTAAGAACATGTGCTATGATGCTAAAAGGAAAAAAAAATAGTCCAGGATTTTTGATATGAGGTAAGGATTACAAAACAAAAACAAAAAAAGGAAGGAAAAAAAACTAAAAGCAATTTCATAACTTTTTAAGTACATCTAGTAAACCCTTTTGTTGTTTTGTAGGCAAGAATTACAGCCATATAAAGGAAAGTATTGAGGTATTACAATAATTTCTTCATGTTACACAAACTTAGAATAAACTGGATAATTATAATTACAGCTTGAATTCACAAGTTTAGATGAAGGAAGAATTGGTTGACTGCATTCCTTAGTTATTATACTTATTACCAACCTATACAGATCACAACTATGTGGTAAACTAACTGTGACAGTAGAGCTTTTTCTTAGAATTTCTGTTGTTTTCGCTGCAAATTTATTACCACTAATTGCTCAGCATAACTTACAAAATATTAGAAAATAGAGTATTGGAAATTACATTTTTGGTTCAAACTCTGTCCCTTTATTTTGTTTTTGCTTTTTTGTTATTATTACTTTACACATACACTTTGAAGAACTTTGTCGGAACTGTGCATTGTTCATTGTTGATGGCAATTTTTATTGAACCACTAGCAGCAGCAATTAGACAGGCTATAGTAATTAAGGGCATAAAATGCAAGAATGTAGAACATAAAATCAGTTTTTATGCGGATGATGTGTTACTTTTTCTCCAAAACTCACAAACCAATCTCTCTGAGGTAATTACATTAATAAACTCTTTTTCAAGAGTTTCAGATTATTCAATTAACTGGTTAAAATCTACAGTTCTTCCAATTAATTGCTCCTTCCATAATTTTTCCGCTACTCCACTGCAATCTGGAAATATTAAGTATTTAGGTATTAATGTTTCTCCCAAGCTTTCAGATTTAACAAACTTAAACCACACCCCACTTTTAAAGAAAGTAGAAAACGATCTGGCTAGATGGAAATCTCTACCCATATCACTCATGGGAAGGGTCGCTTCAATAAAAATGATGGTGTGGCGGGGTGTGGTCCTCGGCGCGGCTGCAAGGGAGGCGTATGGCAGTGAGCTCGCGGGGCGGGGCTCAGCAGGTGCGGGCTGTCAGGGGCTGATGAACTATGTTATTTGTGTTGC
>VVHJ01003353.1:0-10861 GCA_015107715.1 Tylochromis polylepis | reverse complement strand
AGATATGGGGAAAAAAAAAAAAAAAAAAAAAAAAAAACCAGAGCAGAGCTAACCGTTAATGCTAAGCTAACAACAATAACAGTTGACGTGCTAAGCAGGCTTGTTACTTTGTCGTGGTAATTACTACACCTGTGACAGCATTTGTCCAGTTTTTTGATACTAGCTGTGAGAATATATTACTTTGGTATTAGTAAGGCGCAAACGGTGGTAAGACCTGTTTATCCTGATAATAATAATAATAATAATAATAATATTAATAATAATAATAATAAAGCTAATGGCGCGCTATCAGCTGATTGAAGGCAGTCAGAAAACTGAAAGAAAAATGTCCACAAACAGCACTTTTACAGTGTTACTTCAGATACGCTTTTAATTTGGTGGATTTGTGACTCAACAATGAATAGTTATGATGTGAATGCTGAATTAACTGCTTTGTAAAAATGTAGTTGCTGTCCTGTCTGATTTGCTTAAGCAACACCACAGAGGTTTCATCATATCTTCTGATGTTAAAGTGAAGTTAAATGGTTAAAACGCCAGAACAACTCTGTCTTTTTGGCTTGTGGACATCATCATTGTTATCCATACTTTTTTTTTGGCACCTTTATGACATTAATTTGTAAAAGGTATCTTTCATTTACTTTTTTTCCTCTGACAGAGACACATGGCTGGGAGTGGTTCAGATGGAACTGAAGACTCTGACTCCTCTGCTGAACGAGAACAGACCAATAGCTCAGAAAGTGAAGGGACTGTGCCCAAGAGACAGCGCCTCACCAGAGCCTCTACTCGCCTTAGCCAAAGCTCTCAGGGTTGGCAACATAGCCTGTACATGTGTGTGTGTGTATGTATGTATATATATATATATTAAATCTTTTACAGTGATTTCAAGATTAGTTTTATTTCCTTTTCACTTAGATACTCAGGACTTAAAGCGAGCTGCGGATCACGATGAATCTCCACCACTGACGCCCACAGGAAATGCACCCTCCTCTGAATCGGAGTTGGACATCTCTAGTCCCAACGCCTCACATGATGAGAGCCAGTCCAAGGACCAAGCCAACAGAGATTCGGATAAAGATCTCTCCCACCGACCTAAACGCCGCCGCTGTCACGAAACCTATAATTTCAATATGAAATGTCCAACCCCGGGGTGTAATTCCCTTGGTAAAATATATTCCTTTTTTGCCAGACATCAAAAGTATTGAAAGTTTGAACATGTGAAATATGGCATATCAGCAAACGTCATGCTTAATTTTCTCTTATTTCTCAGGTCACCTCACAGGAAAGCATGAACGTCATTTTGCTGTATCAGGCTGTCCTCTTTACCACAATCTTTCTGCTGATGAGTGCAAGGTGAGTCCTATAAAACATCTTTGATATTTCTATCTTTTAGTTACTTTCTGATGTAACACCTAAGTTGGTTGTTCAATATACTTTACAGTATTATGTGATATTATTTTATCTATACAGTTCTTAATCTGAAACATTGGCAGCAGCTGGACTGTACAACTTTTTTTGGTACATAACTGATACTACAGAGATTGAGTGTAGTAACAGACATTTTCAGCTGTTGTACAAGTAGAAAATGTCTTTTGTTATCAATAAAAACAGCCACAAGTAACACACTTCATCACTTAAACAGGGATGTTCCCAGCAAATGTTATTAATGTTGTAGGTTGGCTGGTATGAGTATTTGGCTGCCTGAGCCATATCGGAGAGAAATGAGAGACCAAGCAGAGACTTTAATCCATGCTCTATTTATTTATTTGTCAGGTAAAAGCCATTAGCCGTGAGAAACAAGAGGAGGAGGTAAAGGCACAGGAGGACAGCAACTCGCGCCATGCAACTCGTCATCAGGTATGTCTGCTTTAGAAATGAGAGCATCACGCTAAATTTTACACTTTATTTAATTATGTTTATTATTTTAACTCCTGTCAGTAATTTCTCATACCAGCAAAGTGAATTGGTTTTTTATCCTTATATACAGACACCAACACCAAAACAGATTCGATACAAGGAGCAAGTGGCTGAGATAAGGAAGGGTCGAAACTCTGGTCTGCAGAAGGAGCAGAAAGAAAAGCATGTGGTACATCACCAGTACTTTTATTTTGCTATTTCTAAGCTTATTCCACCTCATAGCTGGCGTATTTCTTCATTTCCTGCTTGCCTTTTCTTGTGACCCACAGGAGCATCGGCAAACGCACGGCAACACCAGAGAGCCTCTGCTGGAGAACATCACCAGTGAATATGACCTGGAGCTGTTCAGGAAAGCACAGGCCCGAGCATCTGAAGACTTGGTAATGACGGAGTTTCACATCTCCAAAAGTGTTAAACTTGCTTTTTAGCATTTTAGAACTAAATAAAAGGAAAACGAGTGGGGCATCCATCTGTGGTGTATATTCCCTCTTTAAATGAAGCTTTCGTTGTTCCAGTTACATAATTTTTATTTAAAAACCGAGTTGTCACTGTTTTGCTTTATTTATTTATTTATTTATTTATTTCAAAACTGTCTGTATGTTAGCATCGCAGTTTTTTGGATTGATAACCTCATCACACACTGGAGATTAATGTTTACTATCTTCATGCCTGTAGGAGAAACTGCGTATCCAGGGTCAGATCACCGAGGGCAGTAACATGATCAAGACCATCTTGTTTGGCCGCTACGAGCTGGATACCTGGTACCACTCACCCTATCCTGAGGAGTATGCACGTCTGGGTCGTCTGTATGTCTGCGAATTCTGTCTCAAATACATGAAGAGCCAGACCATCCTCAGGCGACACATGGTAAGAGAGACTGTAATCCCAAGTCATTGGAGTCCTGCTACACTTAAATGATTTTTATAAAAACATCCTAAAACACTCATTTTTTTAAAGTTCAGTTTTGGCAAACAGCCATTATATATTTTTACTGCACAGTGGCCTTCAATTAAGAATAATTTATCTTTATGAACTCAGTGCTTTGAAAGTACCACTGATATGAAATACATTGTGTCTTTTCAGGCCAAATGTGTGTGGAAGCATCCTCCAGGAGATGAGGTGTACAGAAAGGGGTCTATATCTGTGTTTGAAGTCGATGGCAAGAAGAATAAGGTAAGAGTCTTACTTGATGGACACTGACATTTTTTTTTTTAAAAATCAAATGAATAAGGCATTTTTAAAGTAATTAAGTGCCATATCATCCCCAGATCTACTGTCAGAACTTGTGTTTACTTGCCAAGCTTTTCCTGGACCACAAAACACTTTACTATGACGTGGAGCCTTTTCTCTTCTATGTCATGACTGAAGCTGACAACACTGGCTGCCATTTAGTAGGCTATTTTTCAAAGGTAAAGAAGAGGAAGATTATCGTTTTTACCCACAAAATGATTTAATTTATTTTCAGGAACAGAAATGTCTAAAAAGTGTTTTTTCCTTTTATTTATTACTTTAAGGAGAAAAATTCCTTCCTGAACTACAACGTATCCTGTATCCTGACAATGCCACAGTACATGAGACAAGGCTTTGGAAAGATGCTCATTGACTTTAGTATGTATATATGTTAATTTATTCTACTCGCAGTGTAATCATTAAATTGCATTTTAGTCTTTGCATAATGAAATACAGATTATTCTTTCTTCTTTCTGAAAGTGTTCATTCTGACTGTCCTGTGCTTTATTTAGGTTATCTGTTGTCTAAAGTTGAGGAGAAGGTGGGCTCACCAGAGAGACCTCTCTCTGATCTGGGCCTCATCAGTTACAGGAGTTACTGGAAGGAGGTATTACTCAGATACATGTACAACTTTCAAGGCAAGGAGATCTCCATCAAAGGTAAGTGAAAGCATAGACCCTATAATTTGGCAGCTTAAATTATATGTTTACAAAAAAAGCTGAAAGTGACTCTGTACTTTGTTACCGGTTACCAATTACCAGTTTAAAATAATCTTAATTTTAGCTTGTATTGGTCTTTGTAAAGTCCTAGAGTCCATCTTCTGTCTAGTAACAAGCCAGTTTAGCTTCTTTACCTCTAAGCTCACCTCTTAAGCTATGTTTTTTCTGTTTGGTTGTCCCTTGCAAATAGAAGATTTGCGCAGCAGCAGGTTGGTGGGAGTGCTTTGCTCAAAGTCTGAGCCGTGTGCCTCAGATGACCATATTAAGGAAATTCCCTCTCACTGACATCCAGAGTCAAGAGCAGGAAAAAAATGCCTAAAACTAAGTGTTTAGAGAAGTCTGAAGCTTGACCTTTAGGGTCCTAGAGATTACTTGTACATTCACTGTTCTCAGAGTGTATATCGATGACAGATAAAAGGAAGAGCATAATTAATCCGCTTTAAAGTGCGATGATGGAAAAGACATATTTCAGCACAAGAAGATTCATGCATTTAATAAACTAGACAAATACATACAATGAATATTTGTTATATTTGTGTGCTGCACAGAGATCAGTCAGGAAACTGCTGTTAACCCGGTGGACATTGTGAGCACCCTGCAGTCTCTTCAGATGCTGAAGTATTGGAAGGGAAAGCACTTGGTACTGAAGCGTCAGGTAAGCTGGCTCCTCTCCGTTTTATTTACGCCTAAAATTTGCTCCTGAAAGAACATTCGGCACATTCGTGATTATATTGATTGAAATAATTGCTTTTGTATCAAATTATTTAGGTTACTGAGATCATTTGCCTGTCTTTTTTAAATATTTTGACTAATTTTGGAAGTAAAATTTTATGTTAATGCTGTCAAACACATTTCATTCCAGGCTCTGCTTTTCCATTTCTATCTTGTTGGAAAAATGAGATATGATAACCTAGCTTGTTACCCTTTTTCTCATCCCAGGACCTGATTGATGAGTGGAAAGCAAAGGAGATCAAGCGAGGCAATAGCAACAAAACCATCGACCCAAGCTCGCTAAAATGGACCCCTCCCAAAGGGACATAAACACTGAGAACCTCAGGCTACTGAAAACATTGCCTCTAGCCTCACCAGCCACAAGTAGCCTAGACCTATGAACTGTCAATAAAGATCAGTGTTTTTTTTCTTTCATCCCTTTGACCCTGTTTATTTCTTCTTGTCTGCAATGTGAATTTTTTTAAAAACCTTTTTATATTTTACTCTCATTTCTAGCCTAACCAGCATACGTTCCAAGTCGAATGCTTTTTGTCAACGTTGTGAAACATGACTGTAGAGGATTTGCTTTAAAACTGCCTTTGTGTGCTGAATGTTAAATGATGAATGGTCCAATGTGATGGATAACATTAATGTTAGATTAAAATAGCTTCATTTGACCGCATTTAGAGGTTATTTTTATTTACTATGAGAAATGTGCTTTTTGACAATGGTAGTTATTCTTTTTGGGCGTTAATACAGTAACTGTTAGCATGAAACATGAAATTGAGCAGGGTGTACTTTTAATGAGTATGATTTATGGTAACACGCCTTTGGTTGATATAAAATTGTATAGATCTTCGTCATAATGTCTTTTTTTTCTGATTCCATCAATACAGGATTCTGATCCATTCCTTTGCTGAACCTGCCAATGATGAGGGGAAAAAGGATATTTTTAATTTGCTGAGGATATAAAATAAAAATGTAACACCACTATACGAATGCACATAGAAACAAAACAGCCTCAGGTTTTTATACTGATACAATCGTACCTTGCTTGTATGGGTTCTCTGAAACATGGATCGCAGTGGTTTTTGCAGAACGATTTATTTTGGGTAGAGATTCTGTAATAAACAGGAAATGTTTGACTGGGATGGTTTTCGGCTTGTACTTTGAATCATAGCTGTTAAATGTGTATTAGCACTTCGATATTTTTAATATCAATAAAGTTGCCTTGATATTTTGAAATATACAATTTACATGTGGTCTGTTGATATTTTTATGCTTACCATCACTGGAAGTGCTTCTTCCCATCAGGCGCACAAACATTTCTCCTTTATTTCCTATAAGAATAAGAAATATGCATTGATGCTGTGATTAAATATTGGATTCCAATTACTGGAACTACTGGTTTTCAAACACTTTAGTATGATAAGAGTTCTGCTTCAATAAGGTCAGGCTACTCACGTCTTTTTAATTGGTAGGGTTTTTTTGCGTCTGTGAAGAAAGAAAGTAAATCTATTGTCATGCAACAGGCTTTTATACTTATTATGAGACATAATAATGGTCATAAGCATAAACGTAAACAAAAATGAGGCATTATGTTAAGCAGGGATAAGTTTCAAGGTTACCTGAGCGTTTCCCCATGAGTCCATAGAATCGAAAGGCTTTAGATCTTTTTATTAGACTGGACATTGGGCTGGTCAGGCTTGTCTGCAGTGATTCATCCTGCAGGAAACATTTCACTGATATTTTACTTCAAGTAAACTTGTTTTTACATTTACAAAGTATATCTACATAAGACTCTACAAGCAAAAGCATTATTAATGCAATGGTCATCTAACATTTTGAGCTGTCTTCTTTCAGATTAGTAAAAAAAGGGAAATACAGATTCATTTGCAAAATGTTAAAAATACATATGCAGCATTGTAATATGTTACTTACACATTTTTTGCCTCTAAATATCAGTTTCTTGTAAAAAACAGATGCAGAATTTTACAACACACAGCTTTCAGACTTCTTTAAAAGTACATTTTTTCTTGTATATAAGCAACCTAACCATCATCTAAAATTTCTGTTTCTTTTTTAATTCCATCAAGATTCTGAAACTTAACAAAAGGGGTTTCACATGTTATTCAAAACCTGCTTCATAGAACATCTTCTTTCTAAAAAGAAAATGGCAGTTGACAGAGATGTGTGGTTTATGAATATTTCTGGAAAATGTTTTGACTAAAATAAGTTAATTGATAAAATAAAAATAAAAAAAATGTTCTTGCAAATTATGCAAACTGGCATATTTCCAGTTACACAAGAGCATATTTTCACTTTTAAACAATAACGTGCTGATATTACGGATCAATGAAGAAAATTTTAGGGTAAAATCTATTCGTGAAGATTTTATCCTCTTCACCTAAACTCGAACAGAATAAGTGAATGAACTCAATGCTTTGATATTTAAATTTGTCCATCAATCAACCCATTATAAAAAAACAGTAGTGCTTCTCACCTTCCACTCTTTCAGAAGTCCTCTCTGCTCTTCTGCACTGCACGAGAATCTCTGATAGGTTTGCACCAAAGCACAAAAAGTCACAACAACCAGCTGGATCTTCCAGTTATCCATTTTTAGTTCAAGGAGAAAAGCTCTGCTTCTACTTCTTTTTAATCAAATATATATTTTTTATCCCAGAAAAAGCTAATAATACATTACAGATGATATTGCCAGGATGGGTTTCCGTATTATTTAGTCTGTCCCAACTGCATCCATGGTGCCTTTATACCTCTAAACCCCTGCTACTAGACCCCTCCCCTCTAAACAGCATTATTCACTTGCCACTATTCAATTTAGTCCCTGATTTATCGTATTGGAGTATTTGTAAAGGATCAAGCTTTTAAATTGTTTACCTCATACTTTGTACTAATTAAATGGGAGAAAATGTGATTGAATTAACAGCTGAATTAGTTATTTTTTATTTTTTATAATTGGACCTATAAGACATCATCTAAAGAATTACAGGCATGGGTCAATTCTAAGAAAAAAAAACGCCTCTTCAATATCAAATATTTACACTTGAGAAGGTCACCTTTCATATCCATCTTTATTAGACGTCTAGATTGTGGTTGGTCTAAAAATATTCTCCTCTTGCTCATTTGTGACCTTGTGATGTGCACATGCTTCTTTGATATTACAGAGGAAGAGGGCAGGGCACGCCGGCGTGTCGGGTCTTTGAGTGATGCTTTGTAAATATACCCGTCTACTTTGAAGTTTTTATTGGGTCGCCAGTTGACTTGGTGAATGTTTAGCTGGGAATTTATTAAGCAGGAGAGCATAGCTGTGACCTTGAAGGTCAAATAGACTGAAATAAAGGTGAGTTGACTTATTACAATTTAACACATGGAAGCACTGAAGGTTGTGTGGTGCATCTGATGGTCAGAAGTCATACACAACAAGGTGATGGACGAAGTTCTCAAAAACGCAGATAAACTTCAAGCGCAATGAAGAATGTATGAATTGTGTTACATGACATTTGTGACCTCAGATGTAGGGAAAATGCTGGCAATGTCAATATTTGTAACTTTTCCATTAAGCGATATGTCAGCAGGGTGATTTATTTTCCATCTCCTGAGATAATTACACTGTTATTAAACCTTTTGATACTCTTTACTTACTTAGCCATTTAAATTCTCTGTTTTAATGAAAGCTCTGAGCCCCCCACCCCCTAACACTCTGGCCATAGAAATTTCTGGAAGGGCAATTACTTGACAAGCTGTGTGCTCCAAGGACACCCACTCGAAACAAAGCTGACACACACATCAAATGCTTTGATCCACACACAGGTGCTTCTGTAGGAAGACAAGCCCTGGACAATTATTCCTGAAAGGCAATTACACCTGAACAGCCCTCGTGTGCACGTAGTCTAAGCCACAGCTAACGTGGAGTGGTGAATCAAAAGAAATCAGAGGCACGGCATTTGCATATGAAATGGTTGAGTCACAAAGAGCTCCTGTAATGACAGAACGCTGCATTTTCATGTGACGCAGTGGTAGAGGCCTTTTCAGGATCTGCGCTGCTCTGACAGTGATTCACTGTGGGGCGCTGAGTTTGAACTTAACCTGTGATCCATTTCACCTTTAAATAGGTGAAATATGGGTTAGGACTGTTGTCATTGTTCTTATCTTTTCATTATATTAAAAAGGACATACAACTACAACTTACACAGTGTTGTTCGCACTACCCAGCCTCTGAAAACCATTTTTAATGTCTTCTGTGGCTCTGGTGGGAGCTTTCTACAGAAAGTAACCATGCTGATGTCATGTTTACCCAGGCCTCTAATTGTGCATTCAGTATTTCCCAGTAAATCCCCTTCATCTACTTCTTCATCCGCATTTCAAAGACTGCTAGAACTTTCCTGATATGTGTAAATATTGTTCAATAATCAACAAAGTTCAAGCAGTAATCAGATCGGGCTATTCCTAATATTAGCACTGAAACACATCCACTGTGTTACACTAATCAACATCAGGCAAGGACGTTATGCATGACAGAAACCAATATGCTGTGTCTGTGCATAATTTATTAGTGGTCTGAACTAATGCAAACCATACTCTTTTCTATTGTTGAGTCCATTGCATAACTGGTTTCATATGGTGTTCAAATGTCACCATGCTCTTCTTTTAATAGGGATGGTACTTTTCTGAGACAGCTCAGATAGACTTTAAAGTGGCTTTAAAAGGCTGGAGGCACATATATAAAATGACAATACATGACACAAGGTGGCGCAACCTGACAACACCAATTATGGATCTGGGGGTCATAATATCCTGCTGACAGACACTGTATTGTAAGATGCCTCACTGTGGTAACTTCCTGTCTTGAGGGGGTAGTTTTATGGTTGTCACGGATCCTATCTTCATATCTTAATCCATCTTAATACTAACAAGTTGGTCCATTCATTTGGAACTAAGTGAGTTTTGCTGAACTGAATGAACCAGTGAATGAATTTTAAAAAAAAGTGACAAAGCATAGTCAGTGTGCTACTATAAAATAGTAATGTGTAGGAGCTACAGTACTGTGCAAAAGTCTGGCTACCCCTCATTTCAGACTTTTAAAGTGATCTTTACCTCTTCTCCAAAGGTACTCACTCAAGTTTTTCTTTGGACATTGGCTGTTTTTTCATTCATTTTCAGTCCAGTTCTTGAAATGATCATTTTCAAAGGAATGTTTTGTGCTTGTTTGTTAAGCCATTTAACACTGATCAATGAATCATTCAATTATAAAAAGGCACTTAACTCAAGGGAAGAACCAGGCTTAAAAACTATTTACAGTAAATGAACAGTATCTGAAAGTCATGTCCTTAAGAAATAGGAAAGAAAAAAGAACAGCAAAGACCTGACACAGGATCTGAGTGATGCATCTGGCTCTTCTGTTGATCCATCTACTGTTCACTGGAGTCTCATCAGAAATGGTCTGAGTGTAAGACTGGTTGCCAAGCAGTCATTCTTAAGAAAGGAAAACTGGGAGAAAAGACTGAGGTATGCCAAACTACACAAGAACTGGACCTAAAATCAGTGGCCACAGGTGTTATAGGTTGATGAATCCAAATGAGAAACTTCTTGTTAATATCATTGTTAATATTTACAGAGCAGGTCAGGAGAGTGATACATCAGTGAGTGTCTACAGCATGGTGGAGGTTCTGTCATAGTTTGGGGTTGTGTTTCATCCAAAGAAGAGCTTTGAATGTTCTTCAAGACGGCTATTATTATTATTATTCCTATATTATCATTCTTTAGCACTACCTAATGAAATGACAAGAAAGTTTTCCTAAGACAGTTCAAATGTAGTTAAACTTAATTGAATTAAGATGGTTAGTTTATTACAAACTACCTCCTACAAAATGCTCATGCAGTTGAATGAGGATTTAGAACAATTTGACCAGAAAGGAGAAATATGACCTTGGAGAAGTCAGCATGCCTTGATATAAATGGTCACACAGGTACACATACAGCAAACATCTTATCCAGCAGGTGTCAGTGTTGTCTAACACATAAATTCAAAGCACCAGTGCCTCACTGGAGAGATTAGGCTTGATGAATATATTTTCCTCCCCATGGGCTTGTTTTTGTCTATTTATATGACATACTCAAAAATGAAAGAATGTGGCAGTATTGTTTTGGTCAGGGGCATCATCACACATGTTATGATTTGTCTTTAATTTTTGTGGTTCTTTTTTGTCTTTTTTTTTTCTTTTTTTCTTTTTCTTTTTTTTTTTTTTTTTTTATTTATTTACAATTTT
>VVHJ01003352.1:7085-24605 GCA_015107715.1 Tylochromis polylepis | reverse complement strand
CAATGATAAAATCACCACATACACACACACACACACACACACACACACACACACACACACACACACACACACACACACACACATATCCCCTCAATACTAATTTTTATAAACATTGATACAAAATTCAACACAACACAAAGTCACTCAAGTCATCCACAGGCAGGGAACATCATGTTTCTGGATCATCTGTCTGATCTCTCAGCAACAACTTTTTCACTAGTTATAAATGGTGTTTACACTCATCATATGGTGCAGCCTTCGGCTCAGCACAGTGGGTGTCTCTCTTGCTGGAACTTTGTCTGGCCATGTTGGCTGCCCATTCAGCAGTCCTGCCCTGACATTAGCTAAATCACTTGGTTTCTGCACTTCATCATCAATGCTTATTAGCACCTTTAGTGCTGTAATCAGCAGGCCTTTCTCACAGAGCTGTCAAAAACAATTACTTTGGCAATGCAGAGTCACTGGGTTCTGGGTGTGTTCAAGAATCTCTATTTGCATTGCTGTCGATCCAAAAACAAAACAGAAAAAAAAGTACTCACTGCGAGTAGAGCATGCGTGAACGAACGATAAACTTGAAGATATACTCGAGGGCTTTGAGCGTTCGGAGTATGGGCTCGCACTGTTCTCCTCGACTGGACACATCTAGATACCTCTTCAACACTGACATCAGTTTTCTGGGGAAGAAAGATATGAAAAAAAAAATCAGGAAGGAGGTGCAGGATGGGGAGAAAGGAGAAAATCAAAATCATTCAGACAGAATTGTCATTCCTTTTCTGATGTTGCACAGGTTGGAAAGTTAATCACCAACTCCATTTTTCACTTCCATAGAGCAGAAAGACAGAGTGCAATAGAGTGAGAGCAAAAGAACCAGAGAGAGAGTAAGAAAACTGTCAGAGAGGTGGCTGTGGAAAAATAGCAAAATAGTATTTCACACCTCAACAGATGTACCTTTCACACAGCTCACAGACATTTTTATTTGCCCTCAGATGCATGGTGAAGAAATCATTCTCCAACACATGCACACCCTGCAGGCGTCTTTAGACACACACATAAATATTCTGCTGTGCCAACGCAGTTGGAGAGAGGTTTGGGTAGCACAGAGTTCAGTTTAAGTTTACAACCTACCAGAATCTTCCTGTTTAACCTTCCTGTGTCGCAATATTATACAATACTAGAACATTTGTATAGTAGCTATATAGCCTTTTGGTTTTGTGATAGCTCAATTTCCATGAAGTGGCAACAGTGGATCGCTCACTAAAACGACCACTTTAAAGCTACACAATCCTCTTAAACAATAAAAGTCCTTTTAAAACTCCAATCTGGCCTCACTGCCATTAGGGTGGGCTTGAAAATATTTCCAAAGTAATTACTATTCAGTGATCCCTAGTTTTGTTTTGGTGCAATAGCTTAAAGGCAAGTACAGGAGGATTTATTCCTTCTGAGAGCACTTTAAAATATGGTGAGAGCAAGTTAGAGAGTTTTACGTAATAGCCTCTAGGCTGACAGGCGATAAGCTGCACTGACCCTCTTAAAGAGGGTGAATACCAACATACTAACTGGGGAGGGATGGAGTTATGATAGAGGCACATATGAAATGATAGAGTGGAAAAAAGAAAGCAAAGCAGTGAGGAGGAAGAAAGTTGTGAGGATAATTGGGCAGGGAATGCTGAGAGGTGGAGCAGTGGGAGGAAGTGAGAAAAGATGCAGGATGAATAGAAGTCAGGCATATCTTTAGACATGTTGGTAATTTTCTAGCTGATGCTTTGGCACTCTAAACAAATGTGTTTTAAAGTGGAAGCAAAGTGAAATTAGAGGTGAGGGAAATAACCATCTTGTCCACCAAGGTGAACCCAGTGTACATGCACCAGGGAAATATAAGTATAGCCATCCCTGTCTACTGCCTCGCAAATCCAGAGTGGAAGTCAGCCTTCTATCCCTTATCAAGGAAACTGGTTTCAGAGCCTCAGCTATTTCAGAGCCTCAGCTAGGGGACCCTGCTTCTCGACCTCACAGACTAACCTGGGCTCCTTCCCCTCCAGACAGGTGATATGTCATAGAAATGTCCATGTCCATGTCCCTATAGCCAGATTTGTCAAGCAGGGATCGGCCGATCGGAGGGATCACCAGGGCCTCTGCCCGGAAACACTAAGGACTGAACCCCCATGGCCCCTCCTGTAAAGTGTGGGCCCTTCTGGGGCCATAACCCCACCCTCAAGTAAGGGTGAGGCCCCAATAACCCTATCAAAGCTTGTTAACCGTGTTCCTTCTCTTCTTCATGGTAGGTTTCTGAATCACTCTCAGTCTGGCCCCTGACCCCAAAAATCGACCTCCAACCTTTTTTTTTTTATCAACAACGAAACATGGAGCAGGTGATAAAATAACACTCAAAATGTAAATAAACCACATTAGTGTATCCCCCTCTAAGCATTTAATCACCATGAAACACGTTTTCTTTTGTCTGAAGTAGAAATGCTGATAATTAGTCTATTTTCATCTATTATGAGTGCACAGTTCTTGTGTTTGCATGCTGCAAAATAAACTAAATGAATACACCATGTATGAGACCACTTCATTATAACGTGATATTTTGCCGGCCACGTGGGACATGCTGGAATGCGATATTCTCATCAGTCCTACGTGTCGCTGCCTCATTTACAGCATCTTTTCAGTAAGAGTGGCATTTCATATTGTATTCTTAAATGCGTGACATTTTACAGTGATTATGTGAAATATAAACTCATTTCCCTCAGATTAATGCAATTACATAAGGGGTTTTCAGCACCATATTTATTTCTATTGTCATTATACAAGTAAACAAAAACCCACACCATCGGCCTCTGGCTGCATCCTGTCACTCAGCACCGTTCAGACAAAAGCCCACATTTCCTGGAGAAGTCTGTCTCTATTTCCTGAGCACTTGTTGTTATGTGTCACTGTGAGCTGTTGAGACCAGGGATCTGACTAACCAAGAGTGAAGTTATTAATCACCACACCGTGCGATTTATATCCAATTCACCAAATCCTTCAGCAACTTCCTTTGCTGCTCCTGTAAATGGAATGTGCTATTGAAAAGTGTATCTTACTCTTTCAGGAGTGACATGACAGTAAGAGGCTTCTGATAATGGAAATAACCTACTTGTAAGCCAGTGTAGCACTGAAATGTTGCTTGATGTAGGCCTCCAGCACTGTGTTGAAGTGCTGGAATTTTCTGTCAGCGATGAGCCCGATGATGTATATCTGCCAGACAGAAGTAAGAGAAGGGAGACTTTGAGAGTTTGTTAAATGTAAGCAGTAAAACATTTAGAAGGCAGATGAGAATTTTTGTATGATCATCTGACAGTCATGTTTATTTGGAAAAAGATGGACAGGTAGATACAAATATGTCAAGACTCGCTGAATGCAGAGATAGCCTGTCAAGATATCTGCTGCATGTGTTGGCAAGGCACGCATGCAAAGTCAGACTCACAAATCTTTTCTTCAGTAAACACACAAAAACCACACACTCACCAAGGCATCAAACACAAGGATGTCATAGTCATCAGTCTGAGAGTGTTCCATCATAATGTTGAACAAGGCATCCAGAGTGTCCTGCAGAAACTACACACAAACATACAGAAAAAAAAGAGCAAACCAGTCAAAGTACACACACGCCATCCTTCACACTTATTGAATGGCATACTTGTATTCACACCACTGACCTTGACCACCTCCTCGCCATCAATGATTTTAAGCTTCTCCAAGTTTTCTTTGAGGAGTTCAGGTCGAGTCCTCCACTTGAGCAGACCCAAAAGCCCCACTAAGGAGGCGAGAAAACAAAGTATTTTTGATGTTCAGATGGAAGTGGAGGTTACTCAACTTTGTTATAATGTAAATGTCATCTCAATTAACAGTATAATTAAAAAAGAGAGAGATGCTCCTCTGGGTTGCACTGAATTCAATTTTAATTTCATGTGAAATATAGTAAGCTGATTTTTTCTGTGCCGTATTAAAATTGGAGTTGAAACAATAAATAATTTAATTAGTTACTCTACTTAACTGACAGTATTGACATTTGCTGCTTTCCTCTGTTTTAAACCACTGTAAATGCAATCAACAGGGTTTTAATTATACAATAATATATAGAAAGTTTATGCTTCCGGAGCAATAATGTACATTTAATTCTAGATTCTCAAGTTACTCTCCATCTGCCAACAAAATGGAGATTTGTCAAGTAATGATTGTTATATGGACAGTGTCTGTGCCTCTGGGACTTTCAAATCCACAGTTTGTGTCATTAATTCTTCTTCAGCTTGACACGGGGCAGATTTCCATGTCTCTGTAGGGCTGCCCACGTAAGGCTCACTGCTTTCCCTGTCCAGTAATTTCTGACTCACCAGGCCAAGCCGCACATCTGGTGGGTGGCCCTGAACAACATTGTGTGCATGGATGCTTGAGAGCCTTTGTGTGTGTGAGTGTGTGCATGTGTGTGTTTGTGTGCATGTGGTACAGGTGATTAATACAGCAGGATAATGTTCATTATAGTGATGGACTGGCTTCCTTAGTAACAGCTGTTGAACTCCACCTGTCTCTGATGCACCTTACTGTCTGGGGTGTATGTGCTTTTTGCATTGGATGTAGATGTGCATTTCACTCTGTGTGTGTGTGTGTGTGTGTGTGTGTGTGTGTGTCTGGCCTGTGGGGCTGCCTGAGTGTGTAGGACAAAATGATGACATTCCCTGCTAATAAAATCCATGTATATACACAGCCTGCCCTCCATCCCTTGCTTATTATTCCATGACCACAAAACATATAGTCTAATTAAGATTCTGTTGACTCACCGTTAATTGGTTAGAGGTCTTCTTTTCTCTAATTTGACCTCACTTCAACTTTTAACCCTTAACCTAAAAATAACACTATATTACCAAGTTAGTGAAATGTTGATGTCATTTCATCACCAATTTGTTATTTTCTAGGGAAACATTTGAATCCAGCCAAATACATGAAGCCACATCCGACCAGTATTTCTTACAGACTTGTAAGGAGTGGATTTGCCCTCTACTAATTTCACAGCCAACCGATGATTCATTGTCTTTGCCTGGCCTTATTAGTCTGTTGAAAGAAGTTGTTAATTAATGGGGGTGGGTGGGGGGGGGGGTCATGTTTGATTTCAAGCACCCTCCTCCTCGTGAAGGTCTGCTTTGACCTTTTGTCATCTATTGTGTTTATATGGCTGTTTCTGTGTAAAAATGTTTTGCCCTGCCAAGCCTCTATCGTAGTAACATCGCCACAATATCACAGTTGCACACACTTGCACGTACCGTTTTGGGTGAGTTTAGTGGAGCAGACCAGGGTGGAGATGGTGAAGCTGTCTCTAGAGCTCACAGACAGGCCTCCTCCACCCCCAGACACACTGCTTGAGCTGCGGCTCAGTGTGGACATCTTGTGGGGGTCACTGTGATGATTGCGGGTTGAGGGCAAAGACAAATAGGAGTTCACGTCTTCCATGCGCTTGCTGTCACCCTGAAAGCACCAAGTAATTTTTAACAAAATGCTGTGGATACCATTAGTGCTACGAAACTGTTAAAGATGACATAGATGTATGGAAATTGTCTCAGCTTACAAGACATCATGATGTAAATGAAAAACTGACAGTTTTGATACATTTGTAAGATGTGTAAAGAGTAATCCTCTGCCTAAGCCTTATCTACTTCTGCCTTAATTTTTGTGAACTCATAGTTTTGGATACAGTGGTGTCAGACAAGTTAGAAACATAGAAGCTTTGACAAAAACAGAACACTGTTAATTTATCACATCAACGTCAACGTTTCTTCTAGGCTGACTGCTTCGGGGTGGCAGGTAGTGGGGTAGTGGGAGCAGTGGGACAGCTCTGGCACAGCAGAGGTGAGCACATCAGTGAATGTCATATTTTCAACTCAGCACCCTCAACTCTGTCCTCATTAATGCCACATCAGTAAATAATGAGTGATTGGCTGGAAAAATTGGAGAGTAAGAGAGTGAAGCCATGAGCGGCACAGAGATCGAGAGGAATGCAGGGATAACGAGAGATAATCGAGAAAGAGGGCACAGAGGGACCATCCATTTGGTCTTTGAGTGAATCACGAGTAATTAATCTTCATTGGGTTTGGCATTTAATCAATATGGGGATTCAATCTTAGCTTGGGCTCATTTGGCAGGAAATTTATTTGGCTTCACTCAACCTGTCTGGGTGGCCATAATCTCTTATGTATACTCACTACATGTTTAGGTCAGTTTTGATGATTGTTGCATTTAAACATACAATGTTAGACGTTTTCCCTGGTGTAAACATCTTTCAAACTTTTTTGTAGGTTATCTAACACATAGTATTTTCGACAAATAGCTGTGCACATTTTCACCACTTTTGTTTGACCTTCTTGAAGGTAATCCAACATTATTGAAAAAATTCATCAAAAAGGATCATTCTTTGTTTGTTATTATGTGTTCGTAGGTCTATACGCGCTATTCTCTAAACTGGAAAATGTGGATGATGGTATTTCCTTTTGAGAAGACACTGAATCCATTCATTAGTTCTTCTTTCTTTGTGCAAAAGCTCTGCTGCTGGTTCTGACCTTGAAGACCACAAGTTCATGCAGTCCATCCTGCAGAACAGTCCCATCCTCCTTCATTAGACGCACAAAAGCCATAGCGAAGTTCTTCTCACTCTTATCCTTGGCTGCAAATGAAGGAGAACGATAAGTAAACAAAACTAGAAATGGCCAGGGGAAAAACACATCAGGGAAATAGAGAAAGGGAGGAAGGAGTTTGAGAATTCACACAGAAGAAAGAAAAAGTGCTCATTTGTTTAATCAAGTATGTGTAATGATGCCTTGGCTCATTTTCCAAATAGGTTAGACTCATTCTGTCCTTTCAGTGTCACATTATACTCAGGGGATCAGAGAGGAAGAGTTAAGAGTGATGATCTAATGAAGAATGCAGACAAGAAGAGAGAGACAGAGGGTGATACTTACACTCCTGGGAAGAGCGATGTCTGAACATAAAGCGTAAATGAATTCTGTGCATTTCTTCCAGGGGGACTGCCACCTGGAGGATATCTCACATTATTGTAGAATGTAATAAAACAGATATCCTAAAGACATACTAACAATATGTGATTTCTTTCCTTGAAAGTTAGAAATGAGGAATGCAAATGCATTATATCAAGACAATGGAAAGAAGAGACTAGCAGATAAGGAAATAAAACACACACACCTTAAATGTCTCCATCCAGCGGGGCTGTTTGACTTGGTAGTAGATGACAGATCTATACTCACTGACTGCCTTATCCCCTGCTCCCAGACAGATGGAGTTCTAGGAAAAAGAGAGGTAAAGAAAAATATGTCTCACAGTGACTAGAAGGAATTTATGTTTGTGTGTGCATCCATGTATGCCTAAGATGGATTTGCATTCTGGGATAAATCCGTATCCATTTGCCCCGACTATGAGAGGGTGAGTAAGTGTTTCATCAGTACTGTACTTGCTCACTGACCTATACCACCTCAATCATTTAATACACAACATATACTTTTGCACCCACACACTTTATCTATACCCTAGACACACACAAACCAATCAAAGTTCACAGAAATCCCTTCTCCTCTTTGAATCCACTGATATGCTCTGTCCCTGTTATTTCACATTTCCTCACCTGTATGACTTTGCCCTCCTCATCACAGACCCACATGATGACCTCCACATTTTTCTGGGTTGTCTTGTTGTATTTGTCGAAGTCCCCGCCCTGTAAGGTGAGGTAGATGTCATTGCGAACATCTCCAGGCATAATGATCTCTGGGAAGCCAAGCTTCCGGGCTACCACGGTGCTACGGTCCACGAGGTGAGGGTATTCCTTCCGAATCTGCACAATGTCCCCCACCAGAGCCTTCATGGTGACCCACAGACCTATGGATACGAGAATGAAGAAGACTGTGTATTAGAGATGGAGGAAGAGAATGTATTACTAAAAAAAATGATGTGATACTGACTTTTTATACGCTTTTTTCTTATACATATAATTCTTCTGCACTACAAAAGGAGTGATGCAGAGTTGTGGTTGTGTTGGGTTAACATAAGGTAGACAGAGGCTTTTCAAGCTTATATCTGGCCACATTTCTGGTTAAAGCCATGAGGTTTATATTTTGTGTAGCGCTGCCATGGGTACGCTTTGTTGGGAACCCTCAAGCACATATGAAATCTTCCTATCCTGGCTTTGGAAATCTTGATGCCGGTAAATCTGAGCAGGTCTCAGGTGACCAGCCCCATCCTCAGTTGCCTCACTTCTTTCGCTGGCACCATTCTCTACTGCAAGACCGGGCCCAGGTTCAAACCCAAACCCAGCTCGAAGCCCAGCTTTGTGGCAGCTGTGGCTAGAAGATTGGTGAATTCACCAGCTTCTCCAGTCTGCGTACTGAAGTATGTTTGGGCAAGACACTGAACCCAGAGATGCCTCTGATGCATCAAAGTGTGAGTTGTTGTGAAAATGGCATAGAAAAAAGTTCTTTGAATGTATGTGAATGGGCAATGTAGTAAAAAGTGGTTTGAGCACACAGTTAGAGTATGAGCACGCACTATATACCACTCAGTTTATGCTATCATAAAACTCATAATCTTCACAAGTATTCAGCATTAAATATGAGATATTTTTATCCTTATTCTTCATGCATACATGCATTTCTGTAAAATGCAACAGACCAGAAAGAGAAAGATGCACAGATAAGATTGGTCTGCATGAGCCTCTATCATATAAAACAACCTTTGTAAAAACAGAGTATTTTAATGGGCATGAGCATAAACTGAATACTTTAAAGAACTTTGCGAGACCAAACCTTAGCAAATTTAGGAGCGTTTACATGTAAATACAGGCACCACTCAAGTCTTCTTTAAACGAGGGATCGCAAAACAAGTGTTCATTTATTTCGCTGTGGGAATGTAAATTCAGATGGAAGCCAAATAAATGAAAATAACTTCAAGGACCTGTAGTATTAAAACTGAATTTAAAAAAAACTTTAAGATGTTTTCAGGACCAACAGAAACCCTGAAACATGAGGCCTGAGGGCTGAACTTAATGTGTGCTTTATTTTATGTAAAATGTTACTGTTTATTTATGGGGAAACATAATATTAAAATGAACTGAGGATGTGCTAGCATTGCAGACAAGACTGCAAAAAAATGCTTTAAAATTGCTGTGTCCCATTTAGGAAATGGGAGCAAAGGAGGAAAAGAAAAGATGGACGTATTATTATTATCGACAGAAATTTACTTTGAAAGAAAATAGACTCTCAGAGGGTTTCAGAGAAATTAGATGAAAAAGCAAAGAGAAGGAATTGGGAATCAAAAGGGAAAAAAGAGGTGAGCTATTTTAGGGAAATGCATAGGTGGTGAAATCTAGACTGTGTTAAAAACACACATTTTCAAGGCTAACCACAGACCTACAGGGAAAACACTCAATGTGTTTTGTGCGCGCGCGCGTGTGTGTGTGTCTGGACAGTAGCAAAAGTGCCTAAAAGTGAGAGGAAGGAGAGATTAGGGGTGAGTAATGTTAAGAGCAGGCATCTGGTGGCCTCAAGTGTTCCTTCCATATCTGCTTGTTCAAGTGCTCCTTTCATTTTCCAGGTTATGCCCAGGGCCTTCAGGAGCGAGAGGAAGATAAAAGCTGAGCGATATGACAGTGCAGTCGGATATGCGGGGTTACTCTATGTGGAACAAGACAGTGTCACCCATAGGGGTTGTCAAAGTCAGCCATAAACATGAGGTAGTGAGCAGCAAGACTGCAGTCTGGTCAGGGAGAAATGGAAGGTAAGTAATATGAAAACACTGGCTCAAGGGTGGGTGCCATACATCAGGATAATGTCCTTCATTCTCCACCCCAGTGCAGAGAAAAGACATGAGGATGCAATGAAGAACTGTCATTTTATCTGACCACAAATGACCGGAGCATACACAGTCCAGTGGGAACTTTCAGTGCGTGCAGGACTTTTGCAAGAATTGCCACATGGCTAGGAACAAAGAACAAAGCCTGGTAGTGCAAAACCATACCTTGGCCACCACTGTCTCCTCGTGATGTTGTCACTTTGTTCAGTAAGGTGTGGAGAAAGTCATTCTCTGCAACTACCCTGGAGCCAAACATACAAACACAAAGAAAACATTCATATGCAGAAAATTACAGTACTGTTTTCTTAATTTTATGGGTAATAGATTTTCAGGTTTTTAATTGCTAAGAAAAGGTCAGAGAGAGGTGGAGTGGAAAAAAAAAAGAAACAAAAAACAGGACATACGGGAAAAAGGGGATGAAATACTGCTTCTCTTCATCGCATTCAATCTTCCCTTTGATGATATCACTAATGTCCATCACTGCCAAGAAGAGAAAACAAACCTGCCTGTGATCACAAAATCAAAAAAGTAAGTAGTAATCCATAATCTGGATTCACATTAGCAAAACGCCACACTAGAAAAACTGGCCTACTCATTGCTTGCTGTGACGTTACATGAGGATATAGGCAACTTTAAAATAAGTGAGATTCTCAGAAGCCAAAAGTGTAGAAAAAAAAGGTGCTTCACGGTCACCATCAACATTTTAGCTTTGCACAAAGGATAGCTTCCAGGTGTGAATATGTTCAATAATACCTGCAACAGCACAAGCAGAAGCTGAGAAGTGAAGCAAAACAATGTTGACCTTTAGGGAACACAAGTAAAAATGATTGAAGCGCCTAACAAAAGTCATTATTGATTGTAAAACTGGTGGAATTTGGTACTGAAATGAGACGTGTTAGCCTTTTCTCTTGTGAATCGTACGAAACCTACGTTTCTGTTGACCCTCAACATTAATCAAAAAGACACGCTCTGTTACCTCGAGGTCACCAGCATGCTCACAAAGCATTTACAAAGCTACTTTTTTTTTTTAAAAAAAGGTTTTAACCCTGCACTTTTTAATTCACAGACCTAGTCTTCTTCACTGCCTTCAAATTATGCAATAGTGTGTTTCCTGACATGTTCACTATATCACTATATCACGTTCACTATATGTTCAATATATCTGTTCATTAGTGGAAGAGTGTAATAATTTGGAGTCATTTACATGTAACAGAACTGTTAAATAAACATTGCTTATCGCTGAACTAGTAAACATTGACAATGAGTTTTGATGCATGCTAAATCATCCACGTAAGTAAATCCCAAAAAGTTGATTCTGTTCATCTGGACGTAGCATTTTCATTGGGAGAAACGTTTCTCCCACTGAAAAATGTTACGTCCAGATGAACAGAATCAACTTTTTGGGATTGACAATGAGGATTGGCAATGTACTTTTTCCACTGTTTGACCACTAGGACTAGAAATTTAGTAGCACTTTGGAAAAAAATAACTTTGCATTGTCTCTTCATGACTTACCTGCCACCCCAAAAGGCCTCCTCAGGCCCTGAGTGAACTTCTTGATGTTTGCTTCTTTCAGGTCCATCCTACCTACTCTCACAATCTGACAGATCAAATAAATCTTCTCTCTGCTCAGGTCTTTGTTTCCCAAGTCCTGTCGAACAAAGACAAAGAAATTGTGAATGGAATAAATTCAGAAATCAGGAATAAAAATGCTATGTAATCTTCTGAAAGGAAATAGGTCACCTATTTCATCTCTCCACGGCTAAGAACAGTGTGACAGTGCCCTCGTGTGGTCACTTACTGTAAAGACAACCTTTAGGTTGTTAAGCATGTCAATCTCTTTAGGAAAACCTTTGCTGCCCCAGCGTACTAGGTAGTTCTCACTGTACAAAGAAAGGTAAAGAGTTAAAAATAAATAAAATAAACATTTTTAAATGAATTTTACATTTTAGCAAGCAACCACATCAAGATTATCTCATCATTCATAATTACATTTGCAGACATATTCTACTAGCCAAAATGAAACCCAGTGCACTGCAGCCTGACTGATGCACACGATTCACAATGAAAACAGTTTCAGTGAAACTTAAGCTCAAATCTTTGATCCCCTGGCATGCACCTGGAACCACTAATTTTACCCTGTGTAGCTACATAAACATGTAGGAGACACTTTAAGGGAGGAGAATAGAAAAGCAGACCCCAAGAAAAACCTGTGGGTGCAGTAAGATTAAAAAAATAGAAAAACTTAATATCTTTCTAAAATATTCCTGTTATTGAACGCTACTATTTTTCACTTTTTTCAGGGAGATGTGGATAAACATACCTCCCCAGAAAAAAAAACAAAACAAAAGAAAAGAAAACGGTTATCAAAGAAAATAGTAAATTATTTAAGCACATAAGCACAGATGCGACGGAGGCGAATCAGAGATCACAGCCAATGGCAAGAAAATACGAAACATTAGCAGTGGACACTATATGTTATAAGAATAAGATGACAGACTTGGGTCTATCTTAATACTTTCAGCTTCTGTGGCTGAGACATAGATATAGCCAGTATGACAGTGAGTGACAGGGCTTAACGTCAGCACTGTCAGGCACCACACAGTGCTGCCACTCAGTACGTGCGGCCCTATAATTTGTAGTTTCTGTATATTTATTTTTGGCATGCCATTGTTCACATTTAACAGGGCTCAGCAATAGAAGAGAAACAATGGAGAGGTATATAGGTATATAGACACAAGAACAAATAGAAAAAAGGGTTAGAGTGCATATATGTTTTATACAGCAGAATGACTGAGGTAAGGTAAAAAAAAAAAAAATCTAAACAAACTAGGGGTGTAATAACATACTAAAATATGCAGTGTAAGGAATTTTTCAGCTGAAACTATGATGTTAATTTTCAAAGAAGAATCAGTTACATGAGAAAAAAAAATAACCTCTGTATAAGCTACACTGATTTTACCAAATTATTTTCTCTATCAGTCTGTATGTTTGTGATTTAACACAAAATAAAAAGTTTCCTTTCAGTGACATCGAAAAAAATATAAGAACTGTAATAACGTTGCTTCAGAGTGTGAAGCCAAATCTTCCTGAGCTTCTAATCCACCTGACAAGAACAGATGTCTGAAACACCTTTAGCGAATAAGGTAAGAAAAGAGAAGTGACACCTGATGATGGTTTGCTTATTGGGATCATAGAGGGACATGAAGAGCTCTGAGTCCTCTCCAATGCGACAGACAAAGTTCCTCACAAAGACGTAGAGGCTGTGGGTGGGGGAGGACTGGATCCGTGCTGAGATCCCGCTGTGGTCTGTCTGGATGTTGGACTGCGTGAGAGGAAATTAATTTTAGGAGATAACTACTGATGAGGATTTAACAGGATAAAATTCCAACCAAAAGTGTTCATTTTGGCAAGGGTCTGATAAATGTGTTTGGCTGCTCTAATGTTTTATAATTAGTGGTTACTTATTCTAAAATGTACCAGCTGCAGCTGCAGATTGTGGGTTTGTGCGGGAAATGGAAATCACTGAGTAAGAAAATCATCAGAAATGCATTCTGTCAATGAACTGAGTCAAAGCTGAAATGAAAAATTGGCTGGATGGAGTTGAAGTGAAGTTAAGCCAATTTGTAAGGAAGTGAATTCTTAATTAGTGCAAGCTAGCACACATGACTGGGAAGTAAAATGTATTATTTAAGGACTTTTTCATCAGGGATAAGTTTTATTTTACTACTTTATTATTTTTACAAAAAAGTAATAGAGTAGTTATTCTGCTCGTGTATACTTCAGGGTAACTTTCACATTTACTTGTATTACCCCAATAATGGGGTAGAAGTTACTCCAGAAAAAAATTCCCTGTTTGTTGCTGCAAACCACAACACTGTCAAAGTCGCCAAATAAAACATGACTGTGACATCACATCCACCTTATATGGGCCTCTCCTTCTTACAGTTTTTTATATACCTGCTCCTCTTTGATGCGTTCATTGATCTTGGCTGTGGCCTCCTCATGGGCCCGAAATAGACTGATGACGCTGGCTCGCTCTGGGTCCAAGATGTTCCCGTCGTCATCTCGAACAACCTGGTCCAATTCGAGGATCCTGGTGTGGGGAGTAATAGAGGTAAGATTGATACAAGGTGAACAAGGATGAGGGAAGAGCAACACAGGAACACAGCAAGGGGTATGGAGCGAGAGGCAAAGGAATAAAGATCGCAAGACAAAGTTATCAGGAAAAGAACAGAAAGATGTGCAAAGGAGATCAAAGTAACATGAGTTATACAGTCTGTCTGACAAAAATATGGTTGGTTGATTAAGCTTTAAACAATGAGAACGTATAAACATGTTTAAATATTAATGCAGGCATACTTGTTGCCATAGTCAATCTTGGAAGTAACTTTCTGCTTTAGCTCCTTGAATTCATCACTAGGCAGGGTGCCAGACAGGAGCTGAGAACGCCACTCCATCAGTTCCCACATCAGCCTCTGGACCTGTTTGACACGTGCCTCTTTATTGGCCTGGAGAGGTAAATAAATGATGTTAGATTCAGGCGCACAAACACACACACACACACAAATATAAAAAGTGGCTCAGTGTTTAATTCATACCACAAATAGCTGCTTCCATATGCTTCCCCACTCCCTCAGCGTGGTGGTCACCTCCTTCACCAAGGGCATCTCTGCAGACATCACCACTTCCTCATCTCTGTCATAGCATAAGTAATGGAAAACGGAACAAATTTTAAAAAAAAAACTTTTACAGACAGTCAAAGATGCCTTATTTTTGGTACTGTTGTTTTTTATTTATTTATTTTATTTTATTTTACATACCCTCGTTTTTCAATTATGACTTCCTTAACACGAACAAAACTGACAGGAAACACTCCCTGGAATAGATGTAGAGGAGATGAATAAAGAAACGAAAAGTGGTGATAGCTTGGAATATTCTTATCCACAAGAACAAGAACAAATAAGAAAAGTAGCGCTCTCACATGAATAAACCTGGCTGACCGCTTAAATGTGCTTTATAAGCTTTCTGTTAATGTGTGTGGGCTCTTACCCATTGGGCTTTGTTCCTAGACAAGTAGCCTCTGTACCAACCTGAAAGACAAAGTGGCATCTTACTATCAAGACAGGAAATCAGGATAGCGTACACCTTCTAATTGGTACAACATCCACCTATCCGACACCACCTTAAGGGAGTCCAGCTCCATAACGTTGTGGGGAGGGAGGTGGACTCCCTTAAGATGGTACCAGAGAGGCGGATGTTGTCCAAGATTAGGACAATACCTCCCACCCATGACACCATGACACCATGACATGCTGGCCAGTCACAGGAGCATGTTCAGTGAGAGACTGAGATTACCCAAATGCACACTGAACAGCACAGGAAATCATTCCTGCCACGAGCTCCCTGTACAACTCCTCCATCTAATGCACAGTAGACAGTGCAATAATTACACCCTTTTGCACATGCTCTACAGTGAAAATAACAAATAACAAGTTTTGCAGTTTAGAGTAAAATGTCAATCATATATATTTCACTTCTGTAATATTCTGGATATTTATAATTGAGATAATTGTACATATTAGAGCTATTTCTTATATTTTGTAAACTTTATAATATATTGTATTATTTAATTTAGTTCAGTCTGTTACTGTTATTGCCTTGGAGCAACTGTAACCACATAATTTCCTTAAGGATTAATAAAGTATTCTGATTCTGATTCTTGAAGTAACAGCGATATAATAGTAATACTCACTGGTCACTTTGTTAAGTACACCAGTTCAATTGCTTGTTACAACCTTAAGAAGTTCAAACCAAGCTTCAGACTGGGGGGGGGGAAGGTGATTAAAGTGACTCTGAATGAGGCACTGTTGTCAGAGCCAGGCTGGCTGGTCTGTGAGCTAAAAACTGAGGATGAGCTCACCAAAATTGGATAGTAGAAAACTGGAAAAACATTACCTGGTCTGGTGAATCTTGATTTTTGCTTTAATATTCAAATAGTAGGGTCCAAATTTGGTGTAAACAACATGAAAGCATGGAACCATCCTGCCATGTATAAACGGTTCAGATAGGTGGTGGTGTAATGGTGTTAGGGGTATTGTGTTGGCACAGTCTGGACTCCTTAGTACCAATTCAGCATTTTATATCTGAATATTGCTCATCCCTTTAATGCCAGAGTGTACCCATCTTCTGATTACCTCTAATGGCTGTTTCCACGTGACAAAGCTCAAATTATCCGGCTAATGGCCTCCACAGACATCAAATCTCAATACAACCTTTGAGATTTGCATCTCGAAGATTCACTCTGCACCAACTGTGTGATGCTATCATGTCAACATGGACCAAAATCTCTGACCAGTGTTCCCAGCACCTTGTTGCATCTATGCCAGGAAGAATTTAGGCAATGCTGAAGGCTAAACGGGGGTTCAACCCAGTACTACAAAGGTGTACCTAAAAAAGTGGCCGTTGAGCGTACATATTATTGTATTTTAAATGTATTTATCACGTTTATACTAAAAACATATAAACATATAAAACATGAGAAAGATACAGATAAATGTCTAACTTCAACAAACGTCTAAAGTTTTTCAACAGATAATTTCAAAATTGTACACATCTATGTAAAAAGTAGCTGAACCACACTGACAAACAGGATAACAGGGTTATTTGACACTATCCTACCTTCGCAGACCTCCTGGATGTGGACAGTTTCACCCACCTCCAGGGAAAGGTGCTTCTCATTTTGGCCAACAAAGTTCCACTTTACTAAAAAAAAAAAAAGAAAGAAAGAAAAAAAGAAGTGAATAAAATAAATATATGATAAGCTGAATATATAAATAAGGTTCTTGTTACAATGGAAAAATAAACTTGAACACAAACACTAAGTGTGAAGTGGCAAGCCTCGGTTACAAGAAGATTTTAGTACACACGGTAAGCTAGCTTGATTAGTGACATCAGACATAATAAGATTAGAAAAAAGGCTAACGAAGAAAAAAAAAACAAGTAGCAGTGAAACACAATAGTAGATAGCATCTAAGTAGCTTAATAAGTTAGTGTATCCAGATGCTGGCCAGCTGCAGACGGTGCCACATACGAGTACCCAGGCAACGGAACAGGTTGAGGAGCAGCGCCTTGTTTCCTCAGTGGGCCTCAGGCGGATTTCAGTTGTTAACAAGAGTCTTTTATTTCTACAGAACCGCTTGTCAGCTATGAGGGTGGGTGGCTTCTCTTGGCTTATGCGATAGTAAGCAGCATTTCTTTAGATTTTGAGCTGTTGATAATCCGGAAATCTGAAGCAAGTTAAAGATGTTAGTAGGCTCTTTTTTCTGCTTTCTGTCCTTTCTTCAATGAATGTATCAGTGTAAATGATCAGATTTAGGAAACAGTAAAAGCAGCTGTGAGTAGTGACACGGGTTGCAGCCAAAGAGCAGTTGCAAGGCAGAGGGAAAATGTGCAGAGCAGCTACAGAGTCTATCATTCGTCTTTGTGCAACAGGTCAGAGGCTGTCTCTCCTCCATTTGAGCTTAGAGATGGTTTGCCCTCAAGAAGAGCTGCAGCTACAAAATGCCTGCTAATGAAATTGTGACTCTGCAAAAAAAAAAAAAAAAAAAAAAAAAATTTTTTTTTTTTTTTTTTAAA
>VVHJ01003351.1:0-11329 GCA_015107715.1 Tylochromis polylepis | reverse complement strand
TCGCTCTCACCTCCGCCTGCCATCACACCCCTTCCTCTCCTTCCTTTCCTGTGGAGCTGGATCATTATGTCCTTAGCTTTTAGCGTCGTGCCAGTTTTCCACCTCCAAGCTACACCACGTCACCCACTTTTTTCTTCTTGTTTTCCCTCCCTCCTTAAATATCCCATACTTGTCCCCCTCAGGGACTACTTTGCTGCTTTGTGAAGCTGTCTACAGCTTGTAGTGATCAAAAGTTTGAACAATGACATGGGCAGTTTCTTACCGATCCCGGCCGCGGTGTGGGGACAGCACCCGTGTAGCGTCCCCACCTCTGGGATGCCTCTCTGTACTCCTTGTAGGACCCTTTGAACACCTCCTTCACGTTGCTTATCTGGTACTGACACACAGCTGACACGTCCACGTCACCCCTGAAACATGGCAGCAACATCGGGGAATCAGTGATGTGTGGCAGTAATAATAGAGATAAATTACCCATCATGCAAGTCAGCGAGACACACTCAACAGGATGTGAACATGTACGTTTAAAAATAGTAGAATCCAAAAATACCAGGCAGTGAAGCTTACTGCTTTTAAACGACCCTCCCGGTAATCACAGTGTAGTAAATAGATATTAAATGTATGGTCTAAAACTGATGTGTTGACACATCTCCACTGTTTCCATGGTGAAGCAAACTGATGCACAAATTGATGCACATGTACGAGGGTTCCTTCGTACGCCAGTGAAATCCATCAATTAGTGCTGTGACTCAGGAAATGCATTTCATTTAATGGTGAGGTCGGGGGTTCGGGAGCTCTTCCAAAAATTTTTTTTCCCCCCTAACACATTTTCAAACATCCAAGTGGGACTCAAATTGGGTATTGACGTCTGACCCAAACACATTAAATTATGCTTTTACGTGATATCTCACGAATATCTTTAATTTCCATGCTTATTCACCGGAATGAAACTATCCCCCCCTCCTTTTTTTAATTCCACTCTCAAACTGAGGCACTGACAGACAGGCATACAACTGTGAGCAAGTCAGAAAGTAGCAAAGCCCTAATTTACAGCTATTGCTGTATTTTTTTTTTTTATATTTCTTTTGGGCTTTCTCAGCTTTATTTGATAGATACAGTGAAGAGAGCACAGAGAGAGAAGGGGGACGACATGCAGGCAGAGGGCCACAGGTGGGACTCGAACTCAGGACAGCCGCTCTCAGCCATATGGCGTGTGGTCGCCTGCTCAATGCGCTGAGCTAAACCAGCGCCCTGCAGTATGCGTTTTGTTGTTTTTTTTGAAAAGCCGAGTTCATAATGTCATGTGATGCCATTTCGGAACAGTACTCCTCCTGTTAATGTGTGACAGAGCTGCGGGTTTTATAAGGTCAATGACACAACCAAAGGACAGCGCTGATGTCTTAGCGAGTTAAAACACAACCCTTTTCACTCACATTATGGCTTGAGCTCCCGAGTCATCATTTACATAATGTCCAATTATCTTAATGTTATCGCTATCAAAGCCAGGGGGCTTTAAGGAAACCCCAGCAAGTCACACACAGAAAGAAAGAGGGGATTAGGCTCTTTTTTTTCTTTCTAAGCAGCAGAAGGAACTCCGAACGAAGAAACAAAGCCGGAAGTTCAAAGCTGGTTCAGTCTGTGATATGATATCTTACTGAAGAGCACAAAAGACTCACATCAAAGGGCGCTGCCTGGAGACAGAGAACGTCTCCAACTTTCCTTTCTGAAGACAACCTTCTGCCCTCGCTCCAGTTTCTTTGTTGATAAGCAGCTCATTAACACGCTGCCGTGATGCCCAACAAACAGCCGTCTTTACTCCACTAATAATGCTGAGTAGCTTCTCACGGCTGAATCACAACTGTCAACACCCTTTTAATTAACAGTTTGTAGTTTAATTATCGCGCTTAAAATGACTTTATTTTCAAACCACCGTGTTTTAAATAAACACATCAGAGAGCAGTGAGTGGACAGCAGCACGGTGTGTGTTCACGAGAGAGCTGATTTACTGAGGGTGGTGTGTGAAGGTGGATCTCTGCTCCTATAAAATGAAGAAGTTGCTAAAACAAGATGTATAAATACTTTGATTGGACCGATCGCTCTGAGTCATGCATGGTTTTAAAGAGCTTTGTCTTGCCGTGAAAATGAATGCCTTCTGCTCAACAAGCCGATGTTATGTGTTTGATTCTGTTTAGAAAATGCACCCACCATCGTTCAAAGCTAAATTAAAACCACGAGACGTTTAATCTCTAATAAAAGCAGTAAAACATTTTCATGGACACTCAACTCGTATCCTCTCAAAATAACTCACATTAATGTCAGCTAAAGGCCTCATTACGCAGGAAATACCTAATCACGCAAAGTACATAATTAGAGCCATCCTGTCAGAGTGACCATTGGTTTTAATAAGAGGCTGACAGGATGGCAGATGACAGCCGATAGCATATGTGCCAATTAACTTACATCTATTTGGGTTTTAGTCTGAAATAAAGTGATGTCTGTGGTCTCTTTTGCACGTCTCTGACTGCTCTTGTTCCGACTTACCACTGAGCGTGGAAGATGCCGTAGAAGGTGGTCCCCCGCCAGTCCTGCCCTGGCAGGGTGAAGACGGCTCTCAGGTTGTTGAAATAGACGTGACGCTCTGGGAGGGAGCACTCCAGCCGGGCTTTCTGGAAGGTGGTCCACTTCTTCTGCAGGGTCCTGGTTCCACCCAGATCGCCCTGAGAGAGGACAAATCAAATCTTATCTATGACTAATGATTATTATTTTAGGAGTTTAGGACAAAATCACGTTTGTTTTAATGCTTATTTTTTTTGACTAACTGTTTACATTCAGTACTGCTTTAATATCTACATAAATATGCCTTAATACTAATAATAGCAAGGTTTGGGACCAGTGGGCAGTTTTCATATGTGTTTTCTGAAGCGAGAAACGTTTAAGCTCGTTTTAAGATGACTAAGCACTGCAGTCACTTTGTGACATCACAGTTGCTTTGCCCAGTTCAGATCCAGTTGATGTGAAAGCTTCAGTGCACGTACACCGACAATCGCATTTTTGTTTTTCTTGATAGAAATTCAAAGATTCTGTTAAAATGATCTAATTAAAAGACCTGATCTGACCTGATCCGATGAAAGAGAGTACTTTATTTTTAATCGTCTAATAACGTGCTCAGAGAGGATTTTTTAGCTTCCACTTCAAATTTAATCAAGTAGATGATTAAAACCAAAGAGTGGAGTTTTCTTAGTTATCTTAATTTAAAAATTTAAAAAAAAAGATATGTTCTTGAATTTTACTTAAATACTAAACTTTACTTCTTTACTTTAGTATAGTACTTCCTGTATGTATGCGCGTTCTCTGACGGCTCCAAGAGCTCATCAAGAAATGACTCCTGCTGATTGTTATTAAGTGATTGTACATGATAAATAATGACAAGTCTGCAGAAGCAGGATGACAATGATGTGTCTGATACAGAAATACTCTGGGATGATTTCTGTGTCTTTTTAATGATCTTAATGGACCGGCAGAGTCCAGAGGAAACCAACGCAGCAGCCTTCTGCTTTCTTACCCGGGCAAAAGCCCCACAGTCACATGCTGAACGTAGAAGTATTGCCATGGTTACCAAATGGTGCCCACTGTTATACACACAACATTGCTTATGTTTTAGTTCTTAAACACATCAAAGCTCAAGGATCTACGATGACATTGTGTATTGTGTGGCTCCTCTCTCTCTCCTTCCTGTTAGGCTGCCATGAATATTGCATTTCATTGGCCTCGCCTTCACCCCACGAAAGCCAAATATCATCCAAGTAAATACACTGTAATTACTCTGAATATACATAAGACATTTTTTCCACATCAGTTGGCTGACTGAGCTTCTGTCATGTTGAAAAAAGGATCTGAAAGGCCTTTTTTACCTACCTACCCTCTACCGAGATGTTCAGGTCTACCCGAGAAAAATTGAAGATAAAGGCACTAACAATATTAACTCTTACAATAAAAATGGAATATATATTGACAAGCGGTCCATTTCTGTATTGCTCCGTGGGCGCAAAAGAGGCGCATTTGCCACATTCCTCTCATTTTTATTATCCTCAGTGACTGCGGACGTAAAAAAAAGAAAACAGAAAAATGCTCATTTTATAGCAATGACGCATAGATATTGTGCTCCTGCTGTAATAGGGGTGTAAGCAGAATGTGCTGAATTATTCATTGCTGTAGTACACATCATGTAAGAGCATCTGTTTCTAATTTCATTCAAAGAGCTTTATTGTTCATCCTTGCAGACATTAAAGGGCGCTTCCCATAAACCAGAGCGCATATTCAACACTAAATTACATACATCTCCACCGACTATTAGCAATCTGTCTCCAGCGTTTATAGTTTGCCCAGTTTAAAAGCCGCTAAGATTACATGGCTGCATTAGTAAGTGCAACGTGACACTCAACTTTTGTAACGTTAACTGAACGGTCCCTCAAATCGTGCAAAGATGAAAAGGAGTCTCACTGACTCGCCTCATAACAGAAATCACCTCTGTCTGTGTCTGGCCATAATCGCTGTGGTGTATCAAACCTAATCAGTTGTCCTAATGAGGCCATTCATTAAGCAAATGAATGCATTAATTACCAAATACATCTATGTCAGTGCAACTGTCTCCGTGTAGCACATTGTTAGTAAACTGGCAGTGAGCTGAAGTTCTGTTGCTCTTGTTACAAAAACATGCGACAGCTGGCTTTGCGCAGACTTGTGGGATTTTTTTCAGAATTTTTTATAGCAGAACATGTTTATATGATCATGAAAACTTCAAATACAATTGCAAATGAACAGAGAAATGCTGTTTAATTCAAACTTGTATGCTGGTTCCTTGGGAGGTTTGGCATTGATTAAATGTGCTCTTGATGCTTGAGCTGGAGGTTTTATGATTGTTACTGAGCTTTTAAGCCTCTAAAGACAAAGTTCATTTAAGTAAACAGATGCGATTCCCACGTTATCTATCTACCCATTTGTGTGCGCTCAGTTTTGTGTTGTGAAAGTAGTTCTAGAAGATAAACAGATATGTGAGCAAACTGCAGACTTTGGGCACTTGTGATCTTCATACAGCATCCACTCTGGTTTTTTTAGTCACTACAAAGGCAAAGTTCTGACTCACTTCTTATTTCATAATGTTTAGATCTTGTGATGCAAACAGTGCCGTCAGGATGAAAGCATATAAAAAAAACAGGCAGCCATATAGGCATTCTCCAGATATTCTATTAGTTATACTTTGCTAGTACTTGGTTGGACCCCCTTCTGCACTCAGAATTGTCTTAACGCTTCAACAACAAGGTGCTGAAAACTTTCCTCAGACGTTCTTTTCCATGTTGACGTGACAGCATCACACAGTTGCTGCGTATTTGTTGGCTGCACATCTATGATGAGAATCTCCACCACATCCCAAAGGTGCTCTGTTGGAGGCCGTTTGAGACGATTTGAGTTTTGAGACAATGTGGTCATAAAGGGACGGACATGCTCAGACCACTCCAGCAACCACACCGCACTTAGAGTCACTCAAATCATCTTTCTTCTCCATTCTCGTGCTCAGTTTGAACTTCAGCAGGTCGTCTTGACCATGGCAGCATGCCTGAATGCGCCGAATTGCTCCCATTTGAGCTGACTAGATAAATGTCGTTAACAAGCAGTTGCACAGGTATACCTGATAAAGTGGTCTAGCTGAGTCATTAATTCTGTGACAGCGATTTTAGAAGTGAAGGACAAGAAATATTTCATTATCAAAGCAAAGACAAGCTAATGTTAACAATATATCTAACACTGATCCATGAGCTGTTAGCTTCAGGCTCATTGTAGTTTGTGAGTGTAGTCCATGGTATAGGGAACTAATGACAAAATCATTGTGAATAGGTTTTATTACATAAATGTAATCAAAATTAATTGTCAGTTTAAATGTTGCACCGATGACAACATGAGCTGATATTGATGAGATTTGACCACTACTCTTTATATGACAAGGTTCAGTTAGGGGTACTGTGGAGGTATAAAGTTCTATCTTTTTTCGCTGCTGTGCTAGAACTTATAAAAGGAGTGGCAAGTTGCTAATGCATCTGACTGAACAACCAGGAGAGGCTTACTTTCCAATTTTACTGTATGTACCTATAATGAAAACTCTACATTCTCAATGTATTTACTCTGCGTGCTGTTTATAATTTCAATCAGTTCTACCGGTTGCTTCCTTATATGGGCGTCTCCAGCTGAAGCCTGTAACTGTTAGGAAGTGCTGCCTCACATTATTAAGTGCTCAGAAACAGCTGCCAAAACAGCTGGAGAAAATGGAAAACAGCTGATTTCCAGTCAAGTGTGCATGAAACTATAATTCTGCAGTCAAATCCGTCCCTGTGCACTTACAGATTGATTACTGTTTGAATTAGTTTGTGTTTTTCCCAATTAATAAACGCCCACAGGTGCACTACCCTGGGAGCCAGGTTAAGGTGCTTCTAGGAGCTTCTTAATTGAATCTGTTCTGGGACCAGTTTTGATTATCAGCTGTATCAGGCGTTACCTTGCAGACGCGAGCCACCCTGGCCACGTTGGGCTCGGTGTCGCAATCCAGCTCCATGGCCCGCTCAGTAAAGAAGAAGTAGATTTTGTCGTCGTCGCCCTCTTTACTGCCGCTGCTCTCCCTCACCAAGGCTGAACCCACAAAGTCAGGCTCTGCACATACAACACACATACAGGCAGGTAGAATCAGATTTTACATGGAAACAGACAGCCTCACCCTGCAGGACTGAATCACAACACCAAGAGTTGTAAGCACACAAGCTTGACACCTCTATTTCATTCCCTGCCACCCTTTCTCACCTCTTTGTCTATTTTCTGTCATTGCTCTTCTTCTTCTCAGCCATTTTTACTCTCTGTGTCTCTGGCTTTTTATTAATGGTCCATTTTGCGTGTGTGTGTGTGTGTGTTTGAGTGCGCGCATGCATGCGTGCGTGTGTTTTCGCTTTCTTTAGACAGCGTTCTGTTTCTCAGATTGTACTCCTCATTAGGTTCTGAATGTGTAAAGGCAGATACAGACAGTTTTGGACTCGAGCTGCTGGAGGCTTTAAATTCTACCATTTTTATGCAAACATGTTTTTTTTTTTAAATTGCAAGGACACCGTGGTTCCCCAGATGGACTGGTGTTTTCAGTATTAAAGCCTCTGAAGCCGCCTTTCAAATCATCACAGTACACTACAACTCTCTGCTGAAACCCAGGCCAATTAAATGCTTTTAGGCTGGTCAGAATTGCTTAAATTAAGATGAGGCTTGCTTCCTTGCAGGTCTGGTTTTTAATAAAAGCTCCATATTAGCATGAATAATGAATGGACATATCAGTCCAAAGCCCTGCCTCAGCTGTGTGTTCCTCTTTCCTCTCTCCCTCCTCCATTCCCCTCATCAGTCCCTTCAATCTTTTCATCAGCAATCCTCATATCTGTCCTTCCATCACATATTTTTTCCTGCTGTGATTTCATCCTCTCTTCTCCTCTCTTCTTCATTTCTCTCCGAGTGCCTGGCTCCTCTCCCCTCACTCACCCCCCCGTCCCCCCAAAAGATAACGGTCCTTCGCTGTAGCCCAGGCGGTCTTCATTTCCTGCAACTCAGTTCTCTTTTTCTTGTTCTTTTGCATGTTTCCTGCTCTTATTTTAAAAAATGAAACTCTGTTAAAAGGAAGCGAATGTTATCTCCCTCTATTGTGATTTTTAAAAAATGGAATACAAGTTTAATTTGCCAGTAACGTTGTAAGTTGGGGAAAAAGACTGAATATTATAGTTTAATTCAAACAAAAATATGCATGACTTGACATTTTTCTTCTGAACACAGCAGCTGGGATTGATTCACAGATAAACCTTATATAATTAACTAGCTACAAGACTAACAGACTAACACTGTGCATAAACCTGTTGTGTAGGTCAAGAAGCCCCACATCTTGTGGCTCCTTGAACATCTTTATTGTGAAATATCTTTATTGTGTTTTATATTTGGCCTCATTCACTTTGTTCCACAGTTTTAATTACAGCCTTTATTTACAGATTAGGTTTTGACTTTTAACAGGAAACTGAATATTTTATGGCATATAATTTATCGAATAAACTCCTTTAGAATTTATTAAATATCTGAAGCATTGTTCAGCAGCAGGATCCATGTGAGAGTCTCCCAGGACACAACAGTGGTAGCCTCATAATTAAAAGATGGAAACTTTTGCTCCTGCTATTCTATTCTCTTTTTCTTCCCTCCCCGTCTTAACTCTTCAGCTGTGGGCTCATAACTTCTTTCTTCTTTGCCTTATGCATTCTTTAAAAAAAAAAAAATCTTACCATTGAGCCAAGCAGGCAAGTATTCACTCTTCATGCTGTAATGCTGTTGGCCCAGGTTTCTCAGAATGACTGGCTCTGTACCCAGGAAGTTGTTGAGTGTTGCCGAGTACAGCTCCTTATCTGTACCAACAAAATGCAAGCTTTAGTTTCATTCTTTTTTTAGTGACTATTGTACAGGCTTACAATGGGAGAGGGTCAGTGGTTCAGCTGGGAAACACAAATGGGAGCCTGTAGGTTCAGTAAAGCTGTCTGCAGTGAAGGGAATGCAGTGTGCAAGTTAAACTGGACTTTTGGACTCTCAGAGCAACAGTATGGCGAGAAAACAGATGGGAAATTCTGCATGAGCAGTTTTTAGAGATTTGATGGACATTTAATGCTTCTTTTAGAGCTGTACAAACTGCGGGGCTGTTCCCTTCAGTATACAAACTGCTGAGATGGAACAACAGAAGCTGACTGTGTGTTTTGTTGATAATAGAAGTCAATGAATTTCCACCTAGGGACTTGTCTTGCTTTTTGGGATAAAGTGATTCTTTAACAACCCTAAACCTGTTCACAAAGATCCAAAAACTTCTACTGCTATTACTCATACAAGAATATATACATGTCTATACTTACCCACTATAAGACCAGTGTGCCCCTTGGCGGGATCATACGGGCATTTTCCCTTCCCATCTTCCAGGGCGGCAGCGTTGAGGGTAAAAGAATCTGCATTCTGCAAACGTACAAAGATTCACACGCACATAATGAGGATGATGAGTACGTATTGACCTACACTGCACAGCTGCAAGGTCTGTCTGTCCGTTACAAGGACCAGATCTTCACAGCTCGCCATGTTGTCTGATTGCATCAGTGTCACACAATATGCGTGCACATATATGCGCACGGGCCTTCACACGTTGGGCTAACCCTTGCCTGAGATACTTATTTTCCATTGCATTTATTTTTATTTTGTCACACAGTGGTCTTTGCCTCAGGTTAGATGGCAGAAATCTCAAGTTGACACCTGTCAGCACAGGCTCGCTGTGACTCTAGGAAGATACACGTGTACTTACCACGTAAGTGCATTTGGGCTGGAAGGCGTAGGTGCCGCAGGTGTAGAGGTGCGTGTGGTTGTAGCTCTGGAGGAAACGGATGTAGTTGAAACACTCGGTCTGTGAGAGAGTGACGAGGCGTTATTTGAAAGGCAATCGGTGCTGTTTAATCCTCTGCTAAGGGGAGAAACCTATTCCACCATAGAGACCTTCAGAATACTTAACACATATTCTGAGATTTAGCTTTGCTCTAAAGCTTCACTGTGAATTCTTCTGGATCCTCACTAACCTTGAAAATGTTTCCTGATAAGATGTGTGTATTAAGAAGGTGCGAAATCGGCCTACATTTACTTTGATGAGTTACTTTGATATCAGTCAGATAAACATGACAGTCCACGGACCAATTTAGGATACACTCAAGGTGGTGAAACAACATAATTATTAAAGTGAATGCGAAAGATACTGATACATTTAAAAGATATGTGTCTAAATATCAGAATCATTCAAGGGATGCTTTATAGGAAGTGCCCTTTATTGTCTGCACTGTGACAAAGAATAAAGCTCTCCGAATGGAAATGGAAACAGATGCTCACACATGATTCATTCTACTGTAGTAAATAAATCAGAACACCAAGTTTATGTCGCCCTCCAACGAGCTGCAAAACAATATTTCTGTCTCGAGGCAGTAATATGAGCAATGTGACGTTTTTAAATTTAGGTTTTCAGGTCAATGCAGTCACAGATTTAGCATGAGATGTGTCTGGCAGATAGTCCTCGATCAAACCCGCAACTACAATGCTACATAAAAAGAAAACCAATTAAATGTAACAACAGGCATTTTAAATGCCATATGGCGATTCCTACGCAGTAAGTAAATTAGCACATGAAAGCACTGTGAGATTTTTTTTGCTTCTAAAGTAGATCAGCAGAATAAAAGATTAAGAACAAAACGAATGTTTACAACTATCCCCATCACAGCCCAGCATACTATAGAAAGAGCAGTCGTCGATATTCAGAGGGTAAAGTTTGAGTATTCATTAGGTTCTAATGAATATTTAAAATCACTGGAGTCTTTTCAAATCTCCAGTTGCACTAATTTCTAAGCATATAAAAATATCTTTTTTGTTATACTCCAGTTGGAGGCCGTTTTAGTTAAAGAAGTGCTACTGCTGCTGCTACTGTACTCCAGTGAACTATTACACCCTTACTCCTTTAAACCCCATCAAAAGTTACGACTGATCAAGAGAAGCTTTAGCTTTATTTCAGAAAGCTCTGCATGCGTCTATAAAATATTTAACATGACTTTTTGCAAATCATGCCTCCTAAGCAGTGAGAGGTTTTTGCTGAGACTAAAGTGCAGAGCTAGCAGGGACCAGTTTACACTGTTTGCAAATGTACCATAACTGACTGCGAGAACTGGAGGATGCTGAATTTTTGTATTATTACAGTGTTAGATATGATCGTAACAAAATTTTTAAAATCAAAAGACCTATTGAGGTTTCTTTGGGATTACTTTTGTGACTGCGTTACAGCATTTATATGTCATACACTCAACAAAAATATAAACGCAACACCTTTGTTTCTGCTCCGATTTTCCATGAGATGGACTTAAAGATCTAAAATTCATTCCAGATACACAATATTACCATTTCTCTCAAACATTGTTCACAAATCAGTCTAAATGTGTCATAGTGAGCACTTCTGCTTTGCTGAGATAATCCATCCCACCTCACAGGTGTGCCACATCAAGATGCTGATCTGACATCATGAGTAGTGCACAGGTGTACCTTATACTGCCCACAATAAAAGGCCACCCTGGAATGTGCAGTTTTTTGCTTTATTGGGGGTCTGGGGACTCAGAACCGGTCAGTATCTGGTGTGACCACCATTTGCCTCATGCAGTGCAACACATCTTCTTCGCATAGAGTTTATCAGATTGTCAATTGTGGCCTGTGGAAT
>VVHJ01003349.1:0-11586 GCA_015107715.1 Tylochromis polylepis | reverse complement strand
CTCCCCCCCACAAAAAAAAAAAAAAAAACCCCCCCCCCCCCCCAAAAAAAAAAAAAAAAAAAAAAAAACCAAAGAGGAAATATGCTCCATTTAGCATTTATATCACCAAGTGTTTGACATTTACAGTGTATTTTATTTCTATTGTGTATGCAATATGATGTGATGATGGCCCTCTAAATTTTTTATTGGCCTTACCAGGTTGAATATGAGTAGTTTCACAGGCTGGAAATGATATGAGAGTGGTATGGACAGCAAACGTCCAGCAGTGATAGCTGCCCAAAAGATACTGGCCAGGTAACCAGCTGTCTTATGAGGCAAGGACATCGGTGGTGCCACAGCGTAGGTGTATACAAAGCCGGCATATGCACCCTGCAATGAAAATCGATGTTCTTTCATGTGCCCTACTTTCTGGGATTTATGTGGAGCAATTTTTGTAAGCACACATAAAACTATGTGTAAAATAATAGGTGAAATGAACACCATGTCATTTATCTGCACTCCTCACTCACCACAATACCATCAGTCATAAAAAGCACCATCCCACCAAGAATATGAATCATAAAGAAGGATAAAGGCAGCTCGCGCAGGTTATCATTCTGACAGCAGCTAAAGATACTCCCATGACCTGTAACAGAGCAAAAAGTCACAAAATGACAGATTGGTGAACACAAAGTGCGATTCATTCCTTTGTTTTTTTTATCCAAACTGGTTGAAAATTCATGAAAATTGTGTATTTTTCATTTTAAAATACAAGTCCTAGTGCAAAAATCTCTCCCTCTATATCCTTACCCCCAGCTTCATGTTCAGTCTGTTCCACAGCTGAGCCCTCGGCCCCCTGCTGGTTCTCCATTGCTAGTTCATCCTTGTCCAAAAGACGTGGAGTGCCACTGGTGCAACATGGGATCAGCTGCTCTCGATACATCAGATATAGGACTGCAATGGGCACAGGCAGCTGAAAGTACACAAATATTCAACTTTTTAACTTTTTCTTTTTTGAAAAAACAATGATCATAGAATAACAAACAAACAAACAAATAAAGAACCCTGCTCCTCTCATTCAATGTACGTCTGTTCAGGGTCTTACATTAATAAGTGCCATGATCCAGAAAGCATAGTGCACACTGGACTCCTCTTTCTCTACCCCATGGGACAGGTTGCTCAGAGGTATGCTGTGCTCTACGATTGGACTGTTTCTCAGCATGCTTCTGAAATGATGTATGACCTCAGTCTCATTCCCTGTGTGATTCCCACAGCCTGTCTCTGAAAGGAAAGGATCTGCAATCAGTGGGCTCACTAGGGCACCGAACCCAATGAAAAAATGAAGAGCCTGCAAAAAAGTAGAAAGGCCAAGGAAATTACTTACTGCAGTTTTTGAAGAACACAGTATATTACTAGCACCTAACTTCACAATGTACTCCTATTGAGAATCTTTTGCAAAAATTCTCATTGTTTTCTCTTTATAATACTGGACAGACAAAGCAAACACATCTATATTGGCTCACTGAATTTCAGTATTTTGATCATGTCGGTACTTTTTCACCTGTAGGAAAACAGCAGAGTCCTTCTGATATATGGTCACCAGTTGGATGTTGGCAATGGTGTCAATGACACCCATTGCCAAACCAGACACAGCCATGGCAATGGCCAAAACAAGGACATTATTGCACAGAGGGATGATGGCAAATATTACAGAGATGATAAGAGCAGAAACAAATAAGGCTGCAAGAGCAGTCAACAACCTTTAGAAGAGAAAAGAGAGAACAAGAGGTCATTTATGCATGCCTTCAAGACTTTTATAGCACAGCACAGACTCTAGTTGTGAGACTGTGATACTTACGTCCTCTTGAAAATACCACCAACAGAGCTGCCGATCAATAAGCAGAACTGCTGGGCAAAAAATACCCAGGTGATCTGACTAAGTGTTGAGTTTGTTTGACATTGCAAGTCTAAAATCGTAGGTCCAAGAAAAGCAATGCAGAGGCCAAAGCTGAAGAAAACACTCCAGTAAGTGAGAGTGTGATGGACATTCCTTTTGAACAGAGTAACAATCCGCTCATCCACAAACATCTTGGGCTCAATAAAAATTGATGTAGCTCAGTGAAACTTTCAATAAGATATATATTTTTTTCCCTTTTAGAACCAAGTTTTGCAAATGCAAAATGGGAAAGCAGCTTCACAGAGTATCCGTTGATATTTGCTGCAACATAATGAGTTTCTTGATCCCTTTTAAAGCTTTAAGCCCTAACCTCTTTGTATTGCTTAACAGGAAGGGATGTCCTCTCGAGTTAATGGATGAAGTGGAGATTCTTCCGACAAAAATATCCCCACTTGAATTGTGTCAATGATTAGCATTGAAAACGGGTCTGTGAGGTGAAATACTACAAGCTAGTGTGCATTTATGCGCAATGGTATGTCGAATCACTCAGTGGAAAATGTGTCACTCAGGAAGCAACGACACATGTGTGTCTCATTGGCAAGTTGTCTTTTCTTTGACACCTGGACGACTCAGACGCATTACAAAAGAAGTTTGTGTAATAAAAATGTCACAATATGATACAAAATGTTAACAAAACAAAAATTGTGTACGCTTTTGCTGACTGCATATCGGCCAACTGTCACTTTTGCCGACTGAAAATAGGCTCATAGTATTTTTTGGTTATAAAATCCCTGTATCTATAATTAATAAGACAATGTCACTCTCTATTTTATTCATTCAGGCTTCTAAACTGTATTGTAAATCTTTAAGAAACATAATTTTTGTTTAGAATTGAAAAAAAAATCAATATATAGTGTATAGTATATTTTATATGTATGCAATGTGCCTATAACTGTCAGTTCATTGGCACACTTTGTCTAGTCTGATGGATTTTTTCAGACATTCATTGTCACAGGATGATGAAGTTTACTTACTTTTTCTTTAATGCCAGTATGAAATATTTTGACTGTTATAACCCCCAGATTAACAGATCTATATGGTCCTGATATTGATATTCCCCCCTGGAGAGTAAAATGCATTAATTTAATCATTGCCCCTTTTTTTGTGCAGCACTTTTTGTGCAGCACTTCCACGTCCCAGTATAAAGTTCAGGATGGCAAGTGAGGATAGTTAACGTGTGAAATGCAACTGCAGTCTTTACCTTGACCTCCACTTTAAGAACTAGTGTCAACCTGCAGAGAAACTAACAGATAAAGTGTACTTCAAGGCTGCAACATGATTTCAATTTTTTGGGAGAGGTTTTTTTGGATTAAAAAAAAAAGAAAAAAATCTGAATTCAATAATGAAGTGCGATGAGTCAGCTGTTGAAGTACTTGACCTTGAGGTGTATGAATAAAATAAAGGACTTAATACATTTGGATAAGTGGAAGAAAATGAATGGGGGGATGAATGGAGTTAATAGCTAATCCCTATAATGATTGCATAAAAGAAGCAAATCTCTACTAGTTGTGGCCAAATATGGGCTTCCGGCAAGGTTGTAAAGTGTGGAGGCAAATTTAACACAGGTTTTTCATTAAAACTGACTCTGTTCAACTTTAATCATGGGTTTTATAACAGGCACTAGTGCAGTAAAAGATACTAGGAGTTATACTGAACTATATATTCACAACCTGACAACCAAAATCTTTTTTAAAATTTTTTTATTTATAGTACTTTTTAGTCCAATTTTATTTAAACAGCAATCACCACATCATCTTGTATATCATTTGAATGTTTATCTTCATCTACAGTCACTGCATTTCCCCCTGAACACAAAAATATGATGCATGCATTATTTCAGATGTCTTCTTCAAAAACAAATTAATCTTGATTATTTTCTTTATGTTTGTTGCATTTGCACCTCTAATATAGAGAATATTCACAAACAGTCACATTTTCCCGTAGCTGTATCTTTCTGCACAGTGTTGTATTTAAGATTCACACAGTTAGCCCTGTAAGATGTGTAACTGATTTGTCTTCTACATGGAGATGAAGGTCAGAAATATGTGTTTATACAGCAGGCATTCATTAACATCCATTTCCTCTTCTGGAGATGCAGCAACAGAAGTTGCCTCCTTTAGCTAATTGTCAACTAACATTATCTTAGAGGCATGTCAGGGAGTGTTAAAAATAAACAGCAATTTCTGGTTACCGAAGCAGGACATCTACTTTTGAATTAAATTATTATTTACCCTGGTTAGTTTAGGAAGAGATACTGCATGTGCCTTTATATTGCCTTAAAAAAATGTATACTTGTGTAGCAGGTTCACAAGCACGTTCACTCAGTTTAAAATTGCTTTTAATAAAATTTCTTCCCACAAAAACATATCATTTTATGAGTTTTTAAACTGCAACCTAATCCCATCTAATTAACATTAGACAAACAGAAACACAAGATCTCTCCTACTTCACTGAAAAGTCTCTTGTGAGTGTATTTTGACTGCAGCCTTCAAGTTTTCATATTGCCTGTGGCAATAAAGGTCTCAGATCTTCTAATTAAAAATCTCAGACAAGTACTAGAAGAAATGCTCTTTGCTGACATTTAAAAAAGATGTAAAGTTCATTACTATTTGCACTGGAATATACTTTAAAAGGAATCAGCAGTGCAGAATGGCCAATTTCAATCATATGTTGTTTTATTTTTTTGTATTCATTGTATGTAGGGTCATTAAAAAAATCATCTGGTTTATGCCAGGTTTTAAAATTACTTAAATACAACATCAGATGATAACAGAACAAGATGTTAGACTGTAATATTCATTTAACAACATGTAGAAGCAGTGTGTGAAACCTTAAGTACAAGTAGTTATTGGTGTTTTTAGCAGCAATAACTTGAAGCAATGGCTTTCTGAATGACTTTATCAGTCTCTCGTATCATTGGGGAAGGATTTTGGCCCAGTCTTCTTTACAGTGTTGCTTCAGTTCATTGAGGTTTGTGGGGATTCGTTTATGCACAGCTGTCTTAAGGTGTTGCCACAGTGTTTCAAGCTGCTTGAGGTCTGGACTTTGACCGGATCATTGCAACACCTTGATTTTTTTTCTTTTTCAGTCAATCTGTTGTAGATTTGTACTTGGAATCTTGGAATCTGTCCTGTTGCACGACCCAATTTGGGCCAAGTTTTCCTCTTGGAAAGATGGCCTCACATTTGACTGTAGAATACTTTGGTATATAAAGGACTTCATTGTCAACTCAATGACTGCAAGATACCCACGTCCTGTGGCTGCAAAACAAGCTGAAATCATCACCTGTCCATTACTGTGCTTGACAGTTGGTATGAGGCATTTTATTCAGGCGTTTTATGCTGTTGCACTGTGCGTTATGACCAGACATCTCGACTTTGGTCGTGTCTGTCCATGCCTGTAGTCTAAGATAGCCCTTGGGTTTTTACAATTTCTTTGAGCATTGCAGATCCTGATGTGAAGACTGACAATTGTCTTGAATGTTTTCAACTGGTAAATAATCATTCTCACTGTAGAGTTATAGACTTTCAATTGTTTGAAAATCACCTTATAATCGTTCCTAGATTGATGGGCAGCAATAATAGTTCTTTTAAGATCATTGGTGATATCTTTCCTCCTTGGCATTGTGTTATCACCCACTTGAATGCTCCAGATGAAAAAAATGCCAAAACATCTGCTTTTATAGAGGTGCTCACACTTGCTGATGATCAGTTATTTAAGTGCATTTGATTACCAGCACCTATCTGCTACTTATCCTATTTATTCCTTTGGAAACAGTAAGGGTGTACACTGCTTCCAAATTTAGGATTAGTTTTTTGTTAGATTAAAAAAAAAGATGACACACGGTCATTAGGTTGTATTTACCTAATTTTAAGACCAGCTAATTACCAGATGAATCGAAAGAGGGTGTACTTTCATTTTCACGTGACTGTATATAAACATTTCAGAAATGACACAGGAACATTTTCAATAGAAAAGATGAAATATGAAAAATCTAAACTAGAATCCACCATTGTTTGGTTTCATTTCACTTGCTGAAACTGTCTTAAACAGATGGTTTAAATTCTGCAAAGTGAAACTCAAACATTCCAGTGAAAGAACAAAGTAACTCAAGAACAGAAGGCTTCTCTTCATCCTTTCAACACTAGATGGTGTAAAAGCATTGCCTTCATCCCACTGAAGGCAAACTCAGTTTGGATTGCCTTTGAAAAAAAAAAATGTAAACACTCAATCGACTCTTTAGAAGGAAAAAAAATATGGTGATGAACCAAATACAGAGATAATTAAATATATAAAATGATACCTTTTAAGCAGTTGTCCTCTCTATTCTCCCCCTTACTTGTAAAGCAATGCAGACAACAGAGAGTGTTCAGAAAGCGCTATATATTTATGAAGTCCATTTACTGTTTTACTGTCTACCTTTCCAGCACAGCATTTTTTTTTTTTTTAGTTGAGTACATAGTTACTGATGGCTGCTATATAAATGTCCAAAATAGCATTATCTTGCTCTTCTCTCTCATCTCCATAAGCTGACATTTATCCAATCTTCAATCAGAGGCCTGAGACAGTGCCAGGACAATGTGACAGGAATCATGAGATGATTGCTAGTTTTCTCTCTTCTCTCCTCACTCTTACCTCTAGTATTTGCTTCTTTATACTATATACCATTCATTTAGGGTCCAAAAAGCCTGCTGTTTTATAATAGAAGAGAAACCCCTTTTAATTCAATGCTACTCTCAAATACGTCTTCAAAATTCTGTTTACATTAAAAATAATCACGTAAAATTATTACTTTAATGAGCATGATAAGAAAGAAGCCACAATAACATAGTATACTATCATCAACTCAGGCATACATAAATCATGCATTAACACAAGTAAAGTGATAAGCTAAAGTAGCCACGGCACAGGGTCCTTCTGAGGCAATAAGAAATATATCGGTCACCTATCCACATTTCTCCCACAGTCCCTGTAGCCCTGGATGGAAATGCCCTGTAGTGCACCCTCCTCAGGCTCAAAATAGAGCCAGGGAAATGTGGTATGCAAACAGAAATGAGTGCAGGCCAAAACAGTGCCATTCTGTGAAGCTCTGTGCTTTCAACCTAGCATTTCCTGATGCAGTTAAGATCTTGCCCCCTTGTGAACCCCCTGTGTGCTTGAATATACAAATCTAGTGTAATTATAATTACTCACAGGACTTTAAACAATACTTTAATGACCAATTAGGTTATTTGAAAGTGATTACAGGGTTTACGCTAACTAACACTTTTCATTACACAGAGGGGTACACTACAAAGAGGGATATACTAAGGAAGGAAGGAAGTTCAACATAGCCAGGCTTTCTTTGTGTTAGCTGTAATGACAAAACCTAAAAACCCCAGTCACTGATAACTGGTATCACAACAATGTTTATCACCAGTCTCTGTTAACACAGGCTTCCCTGCTTCAGGATCTTTGTACACTCATGTATAAAGGGGTGTTTCATGCATTGTATGACTCTTCTTCTTCACACATTTGAGTGCTGCCTGCTCCAATCAGATGTTATCAAATGATCGTGACAAAATGCTCATAAAAATCTATAAAGAATATTTAAAAAACCTAAATGCAAAAGTACTGCGAATAAGACAATAGATTAATGCACCACAAGTCAGTGTCAAAAACATTGTAACTCTAATGACACATTTCTTATTTATTTATTTATTTTAAAAAGGGACAATCTAGTTTAACATAGTTCCAATATGGAGCATGAAATTGATGTGCTGCATATAAAATTTATAGCTATTGCTAATTTTCAACCCTTTTTGTGCTTTTACATTCACAATACACAAACAAAATTACAACACTTAAAAACACAAAACCATAATTACAAAATCTACAAAGAATTCAGTGTAAAATATAGTGTAAAGAAAAAAAGGGAGAGAAATAAAAAATATTTAAAAAAAATAAAAATTATAATATGATTAATTAAAATGACTACAGCTCTGATTTACCTTTAACCAATCCTTGACCTTTACTGTAAAATATTTCGTATCTGTAATCAGTTTCGATTTCAGTTGGAAGTGAAGTGCTCATTGGTGCTGCTGGTGGTCTCTAATGTAACAGCTGCACATTAAAGCTCTGAAACTTTGGATACATGCAAACAGGTTACTGTTCTGTAGCCTAATAAAAGAGATGTGGAAATTGTTTCAGTTTATTATCAGGTCAAAGTGAAATTAATTTTAATGACAGAGTAGGCATTCTTGGTGATAAATATCCTACAAATATAACCAATCGATTTTCTAATCTGTGGAACAGATTATAAACAGATTTTCTAATCTGTTTATACATTTTCCACATCACCAGCTGACTCCATGCAAATATCAGCAACAATGTGATGCATAGTTTGCGCTATTGAAACTTTACAGCTGGGCTTCATTCAGAGGTGTTACAACTATGGCTGTATATACAATAATTCCACCAGCAGAGAATGTATAGCGCACTTAAAGCCTACATACTAGCACTTCCAGTTGATTTTAGACTGAAACTCTGAACATAACTGGCTTCAAACAAAGTCATGTTCACTATGAGTCACCACATTGATTTAGTCAGGTAAAGTGAGAACCACCTTTGTGACACAGAAAACTGTCTTGAACTCTGACATAACTCACTAAACCATTAATTTCCACAGCCTTCAGGTCATCTCAGGCGTAGCTCCAATTAACATCTAAACAGCTGTACAGGATGGTGTTCCCACTGGGAGAAAATTCCACCATTTTTCCGTGTAAAAAAAGGCAAGGCAAGTTTATTTATATAGCACAATTCAACAGCAAGGTGATTCAAAGTGCTTATGGCCATAAGCCATACAAAAAAAGTACGTATGGCGAGTCGAATGAGTGTTGTGATCAAACATGACGTATGTGCTATTAAACAAAATAATGATCTCTCCCTGTAACATTAGAAAAACCATTTTGAAAATCTGAAAGACAACCACTTGATTAGTCTGAATTTAGGGGTAGATTTAGGGGTCTTTTTACACATCATTGTAGTTCTGTGTATTTTCTATCCCACCCTACATAACATCCCCTTTGGAAAGGGATCTTGACAGTAACGATTATGGCAACATTAATGGCAACAATAACTGACTATTTTCCAATGAGCCAACGGTTTTGGTGATTTGGTGCCATATAAATAAAATTTAATTGAACTGAATTGAATTAAACTGTATAATCATATCCTGTAAAAAACAAACAAAACATTTATTTTTAGTTGCTTCTTGTGGATATTGCAGAAGAAATGAATGAAATATACCCTCAGTAAACATTTAGCAGGTATACTAATTAACAGAGTTTTTTAATTATGCTAACAAAAAACAGAAAAAAAACTTCAAGCAAAACATTTTCAGTTGCACGAGTAGTATATACATATTAGTAAAAAGAAGAAAGCAAGAGAAATAAGGCCTGGCCTTGTGGGAGTTTTGTTTTAACGTAGCTCTAGAGTTTATCATGAATCTTAATAGAAGGCTTTTCTTGTGTTCTAATGAGTATAAATCATCTTTGAGGATGTCACTCGGGTTTTATAAAGAACTGGACTGAGTAATACCCTTTTCCTCTAATAGTTGAGGCTTTAATAATATGTGAATTGATGTTTAAGTTCAGTGGACCATTGATGATTATCCAAAGACTTCAGTCAGGATTCCACACCGAGGACAGCTCAAAGCGCAGCTGCTCATCCCACATCTGGAGCTTGTGTAGTTCAGATCAGTAGAGCAGCGCTGCTTCTGCTGATAGCTGTTTAATAGTTAATTATGCCATTTCTTGCTCTAGTATGACATCTGTTTTTGACAGATAATTCAAAAACATTTGTAAACGTGTTTCTAATTCATATTCTTTTTTTTCTTTTTTCATCTAATGCTTTAAAGTTGGCATTAAAATCACTCATCCGTCCATTTTCTTCCACTTATCCAATTCAGGGTCATGGGAGGGCTGGAAGCCATCCCAGCTGCCATAGGGCAAGAGGCAGGATACCCAGGACAGGTTGTCAGTCTGTCGCAGGGCTAACACAGAGAGACAGAGAGCCATTCACGCTCACATTCACAGATACGACCAATTTAGAATCATAAATTAACCTAACCCTACTAACTGCATGCTTTTGGACTATGGGAGGAAGCCGGGATACCTAGAGAGCCCCACGCAGTCATGGGGAGAACATGCAAACTCCTTACAGAAAGGCTTTGGCAGATGGCGAATTTAAATCCATGGAACTTCTTGCTGTAAAGCAACAGTTATATCAACCGCGCCACCATGCTGCCCCACATTAAAACCTCTCAGAGTAATTTTGCTGTCTTTGATGGGCTCTAATTTCAATTAGTACATTTAATCTTTAAATATATTACTCATCAGATGTCACTCAAGTCCAGCTCATGGGAAATATGGTAGGGGCTAAAGTGACTGTGGTTTCAGTACTGACTGAAGGGCTCAATATTTGTTTGGTCATGCAAATAAGAAAATGCCCATTACATTTTTAAAAGGCTATTTACAAATATTTCAGCAATAAACAGTAAAGATACACTATTCAAATACTGATGTTTGATCAGGGAAATCAGGGAATCAGGGAACTTCTGGTCACAACATCAAATCATATGATTATCAAACTCATTTTTTTGAGGACTGACTAGTCGCTGCAGCTCCTCTTAGCAGTAAATCCACTTTGCACTGTCCCATAGTTTCCTCCTCTCTTATGGTTTTGCATTGCTCTGCGAAGAATTGTAATCTAGCGACAGCAGCTGAGTAAAGAACGCAATTAAAAGCAGCATAACAAAGGATTAGTTTCACAGTGAAGTGCTCTAGACTATAGACGCCTTAGACTGAGCTAACACACAGAAAGAAAATCCAGCATTTTCATGGATGAAATGATTTGTCAGTATATCAGTGCAGATAATAATTTGAATGCTGTGATAGAGTGTATGACCTCAGCAGACTCAATGAAAGGCAAAACCCCACAAAGGATAACAGATTTCTTCACTGAGGACTGAACCAGCTTTATTCCCCCTGAAGATTTTCTGTCAGCCAGAGGAGAAAACAACTCATGCATACAGCTGTCTGGTAATATATGTTTGTACACATGTCCGAAGACAGAAAACAATAGAGATTTATTCTTTTCTATCACAAGATATCTCTTGCTTTTTCCTTCTTCTCCTTCTCCCTGTCCTCCTATCCCACCCCCCGCGCCTCTCCCGACACAGTTGTAGAGAGCAGAGCAATGATGCGTGTCTTAGTGAAACCTGGTGAATAGTAATGAACCAAGCCTGTGTGTCTATTTGAGGGAAAGCAAGAGAAAGACAGCAAGAGGGAACGAAGGGTTTGTGGGTAAGGAGGAGGAGGGGTGGGGGGGGGGATAGACTGTGAGTGAATACAGGGCTTTTCTTGCGGCACTGATGCAGCACAAGCAGCGGTGGTGACTGACAAGCGATACAGTTGCATTAATCCTTTACACTGTTTACATGATCGACTTCGCTTCTGTGTCACACGGCTCATAAAGCAATTTTAACCCCACCAATGTGACGTCACTCAATTAAAACCTTGAGCAAACTGCATCTTTTCTCTGGGCGTGTTTCATTATACAGTAGCCCATTCTCCTTATCCAAACCCCCCCCCCCCCCCCCAAAACCCCGG
>VVHJ01003348.1:29109-42331 GCA_015107715.1 Tylochromis polylepis | reverse complement strand
GGGGGGGGGGGGCGGCGTCAGAAGGGCAGCCAGCATACAAATCAAAGTTACTGATCCATCCACTGAGGCAACCCCCTGTTAATAAAGGGACAGCCAAAAGAATCTGTCTAAAAGGAATATGCATATTAAAATGGTCAAAGTACACACTAGGTCTTATGAAAAATACTGAAATGACTACAGCCGTGTGCTATAAATAACAAATCAAAAAAAATTCCTGTCATTCCAAAGTCTCAATGACTTATTTGTCTGAGCCGCAGCTAAAACTTTCCACCACATGATTCATAAATCTGGTCATCATGAGGTTTCCAAAGTAATACATCTACTTAATTTGTCATGTGAGAGAAACCATGTTGATACACAAACATTTAACTTTGATTTATTTTTTTTTTCTTTCTTAAATATGAAACCATTAATCTGGACTGTGTCTTACAGAGGGACCTCACGAAGGCTTCTAAATCAAATGTAAATTCGGGAATGCTGAACTCCACTGTCAGTCATCAGTGATGGTTCAAAGGAGCTGCTCTGGCACAGAGGGTCACCCACCTCAGGGGTAGTTTGTTGACACAATGGACAAGAGGGAACTTCTTACAAAAAAATTGTAAATATTTTTTTTTAATCTGTCAACATTTCTCTTTATTAAAATGTATTCCAGGGTTTCCTCTGATGTATGCATTTCTCTGGTGTTTGGAATCTTTTCTTTTTATTTTATCCTATTTTATTTTGGCTTAAATGACATTACCTGTTATCTAGAGCACTACTCTGTTTTACTAAAGTGGAAATTGGAAAGTGACACCATGGATTTTCTTCTTCCAGCTGGAATGACAGCTAATTTTGCTCTGCAGAAACCAAACATAGGGTGGTTTTATTCTTTTTCTTAACCTGTAAATAAACGTTTTCAAAGCAGTTTGTTCTGTGTGACTATTATTTTGGTGTCATTCCTGCCCTCCATCTTTCAGCTGAACATGATTTTATTTCAGCTGAGTGCAAGTCAAAAAGCAGTATTTGAATTCAGCCAGAGGCAAATCCTTGCCAGAGTTATAATTTTCATTCTTAAAGTATTGTTCTAACTTTCTATAAAACTATAGGTAGGGGACTGGTCTGGAGGAACTGAGCTCTCATGAGTGCTTTTCTAGTGAGTGGATGTAAAAGTCCTTCCCTTGTTTAAGCCATGCGTGTCATGAGCTCCTCAAGAGCCCGCTCACGGTGATTTTCATGAACAAGGAGCACTTCTTTGATTGCACTTTGCTGGAAGCCCATCTCATTAAACTGAGCCAACAGGCGCAGGAATTCAGCAGCCTGGAAAAAGAAAATATTGTTTTGCTGCTTCATGTCAACTTACAATAGGCTGTGACAGGTGCTGGCTTTTCAACCTGACTTGGAAAATCTGTAATTTACCTTGCTCTCGCAGTTCTGAAACATCTCCAAAGCCTCTTCCACCTGTGCTTGATCATAACCCAGCTGACACAGACGATCACAGGTAACCAGGTATTTTAGCACCTGTCGATAACAGAAAAAAGTTTAATTTAATCAATTTCTGTGTATAGAATTATGAAGTCTATTCAATAACATCTGGGAATGTGAATACAGGATATAGCTTGACCTACACACTTTGCAGATGTGTTTTATGCAGCAGTTTTAATGCATTAGAAAAACACTGGTTTTCAAGTATTGAAACTTCATGCAAATTAGGTGAGGAATGATTATCACAATCAAAATGCAGCCATCACAGCTGTATTTTCTTTAACCTCTTCTTTTCTCTGAAGCGGTTACTTTTTTTTTTTTTAAGGATCTGTTTATTTGTTTTTAAATACTTAAAAGACACAAGTATAGAAAACAAACAGGACAATGGCAGCAGCTCAGACACACACTAGGAAACAGCATTATTTGAGTTATAAGTGTTCATATTACAATGTGACATTGTTAATCCACAGGACAATGGATAGAATAAAGATTTATTTCAATCACCAATTTCATGGTGATTGGTTCCCTAGGAGTTCCCTATTTAAAGCCTTGGTGAAAAATTCATAAATAATTTACGTGATCTAGTTGGAGAGAAGTGTAGTGTATGGACAACTTTGAATTGTATCGGGGTGTGCTGAGCATTTATAGAGATACTGTGAATGTTTACCAATCTTCCTGGAATGACTCCGAGGATGGATCATTTACATTTTGTTGGATGCTTTAGAGTCAAGACACGGCTTCCTTGGAAAATAGCTTAATATTCAGGAGACCATCCAAGACCAGAGGCTGGGCTTCTGTTCATATTGTGAGACATGTATCCTTAAAAAAAAATGTCTAAGTTTAAAAAAAAAGCTGAAAGAAGTGCGAGATGGAAAGCTTGAACATTTTCTGTAATTTTTGGAAAGGGGCAAGCTGGCCGTCAGTATAGATGTCTCCTAAACAACTTATACCCTTCTGGCTCCAGATCTTAGAGACACGGTTCTCCAAACCTGGACAGAACACTTGATTGAAGCATATTGGTGAGTCGACATATACCTTGGGGGCTTTTGGTATCAAGAGCACCTGAGGCCAGGCTTGATGCCCAGTGTCTTTCATTTAAATACAAGTTCACTAAGCATATATCTTATCCCACCTCTCATAAGTTGAGGTCACCACTCTGTTGTAGGGCTAAAAAAAGAGACAGAAACCATTCATGCTCACTTTCACACCTACGGCCAATGTAGATTCACAGGTTAACCTAACATGCAGGTATCTGGACTGTGCAAAGAAGCCAGAATACCTGTAGAGAACCCACACAGGCACAAGGAGAACATGCAAACTCAACACAAAAGGGCTCAGCTGACTAGTAGATTTGAACCTTCTTGGTGCTAACTACTGTATCACTGTGCCGCTGTATCCTAAAAGTGTTAATATCAAGTCAGAATTTACTCAGGCAAAAACTTAGAGGTCACCGTTTCCTTGAAAAATGCAATCATTAAACAGCATGTTGTAACCCCAGTGTGGTACATACCTTCTCAGGGCTCCTATAGCCTGTCTTCTGCAGCGCCAGAATAGCTGTTCTTAAAGGATAGCCTTTCTCAGTGATTGTTTCAAGTAACTCTCTCTCTTCCTGGCTGAGTGCTGTCAAAAGCTCTGCTGCACAGTCGAAGAAAACCCCCCGAGAGGCACCGCTCGTCAGGACCTGATGATGACAAGGGAAGACCAGGCACAAATAAGAGAAAACAGCTTTAGCTGCTTCAAATATTATATTGTTACATGATGCTCTCAAGAGAAACCAACCTTCTTCCTGCGGTTTTTCAAAACAGGCCCTGCAGAGGAGGGTCGTTGCTGTTGCCTCGGTGGGGAAGGTCCAGTGGGTGGTGTGTTTTGGGAGAACTTCCTGCCCGAAGAGCGTTGCCTCTTCTTGATGTTCTTCTGGCCCTGAGGGAGCGGGCTGGCCTGCTGAGATCTGTGCTGCTCTAGCGCACGCAGAGGCTGTCTGCACTCTTGGGGAGAAGACGTGCTCCTGTGACCTCTGAAACTCTGAGGTGAGCCAGTCTTACAGTTGTGAGGGGAAGCACCAAGGTGCATGTCTTTGACTCTGGAGATTGGGTCTTTGAGTGAAGCGCTCCGGGGCCGCTCCCTGCCCTTGATGAGGTGAGGAGCATCTTCAGTAGAGGACATTTCATTGTCCTCATGATAACCATCTTCATCATCAGAGTCGGATATGAGGAACTTGACGGTGCGATGGCGCAGCCAGCGAACGTCTGCAGAGTTCAGGCTGTGGCTGCGGGGCCGAGGGTTGGGGGCCTGCAGATCGCCGCTCCTGGGAGTGACCCTGTGACTCTCCTTAGGGCTGCTGAACATCAACCAGTAAGGTGGGCAGGATGGAGTCTGACAGACTGGCTGCTGGCCAGTTAAAATCCATCTCTCCAGGTTGAATCCATACTGCAGAAAAATCAAAAAGATTTGACGCATCAGCCCTTTTTCACAGCTGACATTTACAAGTGTGGGTGTTACTAAAAACAGTAACAATAACTGTGTAGTATTCTAGTGCGCCAGTAAGTGTGCATTCAAGTATGCACTTGAATGCAATAAAAAACATTTCAATTTCACAGTAAAAGCCCAATCTAGCACTTTTATTTGAACTTAATCCTTCATTACTGTGTGCGTATTGTTTCAGGAGAACATCATCTTCAGCACGGTTTGAAATCTTATTAGAATCTGTAACTTCAGAAGTGCTCCTAAATGAAAAAAAAACTGAGCTTTGTTCAACTCCAGAACTCAAACCCTGGATTTTCAAGTAATTAAACCGAGAAAATAAATTGCAAGCAGATATTGAACAAGTAAGAAAACACAGGCTCTATATTCAGATATTCTTGGGTTTTTTTCTCATGTTTGACCTCAGTTTCCTGCATTATCTGTCGGCAGTCTGGTAGAGTAATGTCCGGCGCAGGCAGCAGCTGCATTTCTTCCTCCAGTGGACCCAGTTGGGTCTGAAACGGGACATCCTCCAGCATGTTCATCATCACCAAAACGCTTCAAACCACCGACCTGCATCAGGAGACATGAAGAGCTCCTGTATCTCCAGCTTCAAGTTTTAAAAGAAAGTTTAATTTTTAGATATTCATACCTTGGTCAGATATGTTCTTCCAGGTCCTCTGAAACAACTGGCGAGTGTTTGGAGTAAATGACTCACAAACGGCGTACGTGATAAACCCCTTCACCACTAAGCCTCTGACATCATTGGGTTTGTTTACCAATAATACCTTAGGTGACTGCTTTAATCCAACTGTCATAGAGCCATTAGAAATATATCAAACAAACATATCAAAATTAAACTACATAACACCAAAATATATTATGAATATTATATTTTGAAAAACAATCTAATAAATTAATCTCTAATATTTATAAGTATTATTATTATTATTATACTTCACTATTTTATCCCTTTCAGCAGATTGTATCATTTTCCATCTGTATTCAAGGCCACATTAAAGACTTTTTCCAGACACTTTGTGACTTTCCTGTGTGTACTAGGAGGATTAGGATTAGGTGCTGAGGTATCGGGAAACAAAGCACAGCACAATACTTTCCAGAGATTAGCCGATTACATAAAGGTGACAGCCTAACAGTGCACCACAACATTGTGATGTCTGTTGCATTCATTTATTTTAAGGTTTATCACACCTCAAACTTACATGAGAATGAAAGAACAATTACAAATTTGTACAGAGATATACATTTTATTTGTACATTTTAAACAATCACAATAAATTTAAGATTCACAAAAATGTGGGGGTGGGGTGGTACAGGTTCTGTAACAGACCTCTGAAAACTTTAGTAAAATAAAATGAAGCTTGAAGCAAAGGGGGGAACAAATCTAGTTTAATCTAGTTTGAAAGCACAAACAGCATTTTAAAGAGCACAGCAGCATTGTTCAGTCAGAGAGCATTTAAGTAGAGGCTTGATTACAGATGTGTACTGAGATACCATTTAGTAACAGGATATTACATCACTAAAGGTAAGGCGAGGTGAGCTTCCAACAGCAGGGCAACCACGAGGAAAATAAAAAATATCCGTGCTGCTCTGAGGGGTGTTTGACAAAGCAGATTTGGAGGGGCAGCCAGCATTAACAGGAAAGCACAGGAAAACAGTTCAGTTTTTATAAAACAAAACTTCAGAAGATATTTCACTGATACTTCAAAGTGACCTGGCTAACCAGCTTTGTGAAGCAGCCCTCTGTGAGACAGAGGTCTGTAAGTTAACACTTATACATTCCCTAAAAAGTGTGCTAAAGGAGGAAGCCAAAAACAGAAAATAACCGTTCTGACTGTTTAAAAGGTCACCAAAGTTTCTCACCTGCTGTAATTAGTGTGCTGGTGCATTATACCTCACAATATGTTCTAATAATTAGAGGTCATGTCATACAAACTGCTTACAAATGCTACCTAAGCAGTGTGCCTAAACGTTTACAGCTGATTTTACTGTGAGCAACATTATTACAATGGTGGTAAAGGAAAAAGAAAACATCAAAAATATTGATGTGCTCATGGAATATGATGCCCTGATGAGGCATCAGCTAACATGTTAACATCATATCAGGTCTTTCTCAGCATCCCATGTTTGCAAGTGTACAGTATGATCCCATAATTTCCAATTGCTTCCCTTGCCATTACAACCCCTCACTACAAAAAGGAAAAACAAACTAGCTACAAATACTTCCATGAATAAAATTTCATTATCTTTATATAGATAAAATGTTAACAATCCCCAGAGATTGAAATATTTTATAAAGGTCCACCCTGTGAGTGCACCACTATAGAATCTACATCTGATGCACAGGACTGAAGGCTGTTACACTCCCTTAACTTCATCACAAAAGCCCTCCCCACCAGTGTCCACAGCTTATTCGTCAGGGGCTTTAATAAAAGAGTTGGTACCAAACTTGGTATCCAAAAGGTTCATAGTGATCTAATGATCCGAGACAGCATGGCCTTTAGGTGAAATGAATCACACGTGGTTCAGTTGTTAGCAGCGTCTGCCTGCCTAGGCCAGTTATCCTCCTCAATGCCAGAGTCGTACTCCTCTTCTGCCGAATCCTTGGCAGGAGTTCTGAAATTCAAATAAAGGATACAGGTCGAGTTTCAGTTACTGAGTCACTGTGTACTTGGCCTAAGAAAACTGATCTGTAGCATGACCCATGTACCCCGACACTATGAGGAGAGGTACTCACTTGACGTATCTGGGTTGGGATTTTCCTTGGACAACATCTTTGTCCAGTTCAACGGCCATGATGTCAGAGTGGGGCACCTCAAACATGGGCTCAAGGAGGAGTTTTTCCTGTGCATGAAGACAAGTTTTCACTTTACACTACACCACAACAAAAAACACATAAAAAAGTTTGATACTTTCTGTAAGAATCACATACCATGATGGATCTGAGGCCACGAGCTCCAGTTTTTCTCTCCAAAGCCATTCTTGCTATTGCCCTCAAGGCATCCTGGGTCACATTGAGCTCACACTGTAACAAAAGATATTGACCATTTAATTTTAATTCTAAAAATTCAAGTAATTTAAGTCACAAACACAAATGTATTATTACATTTCTGTACATCCAATCTAATAAAAGAAATAGAGGCTGTGTTTACAGAGACGAGATTTTTTGGTACCAGTGAAACAAGAAAGTACATGCATCAGATTACTTTCTGGAAGGTGTTTGTATTATAAATAAAAGGAGTGTGTGCAGATATTTGAGAGGGCAATGCTGCATTTTGACTCAAGCAAACCCTACTGGGCAAACAGAGCAGCCCAATTATGAGAAAGTCCCCCCACCACACACACACAGCACTGCAGCAACTACAATATTAGTCCTCTTACTTTGTCCATGCTGAACAGAGCCTGGTACTGGGGCACCACAGCATTACGTGGTTCAGTCAAGATCCTGACGAGCGTGTCTTCATCCAAGCTGTGCAGAGGAACAATAACGGGAAGACGGCCAACAAACTCTGGGATCATTCCAAACTCAATTAGGTCCCTGGCCTCGACGTGCTTCAGCAGCCTGTCCTTCTCCTCGATCTCTGCTACGGTGTCTGTCTCGCCGCTGGTGTTTGCCAGATCTGCAGCAGCCGCTGCACGGCGCCCTTTCCCCAGGTTAGAGGGAGTTCCAAAACCCAAATACTAAACAGCCATGAAACACAAGGAGCAGTTTAGAGGCAGGAATAACAAACGGGCTGAACACCTGCTGGCACGCAATACATCTGAGCCTTGTCAAGTTTACCTTTTCATTCTTTCTTCTGCTAATGATTCTGTCAAGTCCATTAAAGGCACCAGATGCAACAAAGAGTATGTTTGTTGTGTCGACCTGCACCGTTTCTCCTCTCAGTTTCCTGGAGTTTTTCTCGGGAACGTTGACAACTGTACCCTCCAGAAGTTTAAGCAAACCCTGACAGAGCGGAAAAAGTGAATGTAAGTCTCAGTCGACCAATACAGAATGAAAAGGATAACAAACATAAAACCACAAGGTCATAAATGTAAACAAAATCTGTCTGTGTTCGCACAAAACAAAACAAAAATCTCAAAACATCCACCTGGACTGTGCTAAAACTAACGAGGAGGAATAAATCAAACATATGATCACTAAATTAAATAAAAGTATAATCAAAAAATCATTTGTTTCAGCCTTTAAACAAACTGCTGCACAAAGATTGCACACTAACCTGCTGAACTCCCTCTCCACCCACATCTCTCAGCTGATGGATTCCAGGAACACTGCCAATCTTGTCAACCTCATCCAGAAACACAATACCTGCACATGAAACAGGAGAACAAAGCTTAATGTCTTACCAAGACACTGCCTGAGACACTTCTTGTCTTTGATGAGCTTTCTGTGGGTAACTGCTCAGTATTTTCTTCCAATTTCATGCTTTCTGGTACACATGCTGAAAGCCTATAAACATGCAGTGCAGAGTACAATGCATGTGTAGGCTAACCTGTTAATTTGACCTGAAAACCAATTAATTTAAACCTGTTCCTCTTCTTGTCAGTACAGTATATCCATCATGGTAAAACCATAAACACATTCTTTAGCAAAATAAAGGATGCAACATGAAAAAAAAAGTATTCTAGTTTTTAGATGTGTTGTAGCAGAGTAACTCAGTAATGTATATGAAAATGAAGCAGCATTAATCTCAATGATTAAGCTTCACAAAGTGGTTTTCCATACAAGAGTCCTATGGTACTGTTTTAATTTGTTTATACTCTAATCCCATCTACTCCCAGTCCTCTAATCTAATTACTACTGAGTTTTGGCCTCGCAGTTTAGGCCTGGTTTTATAAAACACCACTGGGATCGCTTTCTTTTAGGGTCACCATAAATGAATCTATTCAATAATCAGGTTCATTACTTTGTACAACAATGGTTTGTATGGTAAACCAAACATCCTGACATTCAAATATTTGCTCATTAATGCCATACCTGTGTTAATTTTTAATCTTAGGTAATGATTTGAGACTTTCTATATCAAATGAAATATTATTATTAATTGCATATTAACATTAAAGAAACAGTTGGATGGATGTGAGGGGAAGGAACAAGATTATGTTTGTGTTAGATACTGCTTGTGCTCAGTGTTTCCAAAACAGGCAGTTTCTTACTTAGTAAACATACGTATCATTCTGACACTGGAAACTCCTTCTGTAAATAAAGTCCCTCTGCCCACCTTGCTGTGCTTTTTCCACAGAGTAGTTGGCATCTTGCAGGAGTTTGGCAATAACCGACTCGATGTCCTCTCCCACGTATCCAGCTTGAGTCAGTGTGGTGCAGTCGCAAATTGCAAATGGAACATCCAGACAACGTGCCAGTGTCTGCGCCAACAATGTCTTTCCTGTGAAAATTTATGTGAATCATAAAATTGTCTGGGGAAGGACATATAATACAAACACACTGCACAGTATATCTGACAGAATCTGCTTAGAAGTATTACAAACCAAACTTACCTGAACCAGTTGGACCAAGCAGAATAATGTTGCTCTTCTCCAGTTTAATCTCAGTGTGTGTGGAGTCCAGGACTTCCCCACCTCTCCTCTCCTGAGGTGCCTGTTGGCTCGCCTGCTGCTGCATGGAAGCCCCGAGAGCATTTCCATGAGGGCTGATTCCTGCAATCTGCAGCAGCTCTGCAACAACAAGCCAAACACAGAGGTCACCTCATTACTAAAAAGAACTGTAAGAACTCCATGCTTCACAATCACTAAAAATGCAATGTAATGCATTCTTTGAGTCACTGTTAGACAAACATGGCATTCACTGATCATGAATGCGACCATTTGTGTATAGTAACCGTTTCCATGCAAAGGCTAAAAATACACACGCCCTGGTCAGTGTCACTGTGAGTTACTGAGGACAGCTGGACTAAAATTAGCAAAAGTCTGAAAGTAGGTCAAAAGTCAACTTCATCTGCTTGTCTGGTCTGTCAATCATTGACAAGTGTAATTTTACTGGTTCAATTTCTGTCTTATTTTATACAAAATGTCACTGTTACAAACTGAAAATATACCCCATTATCTGATGTTGACGAAATTCCTTAATCATTTTAGTTCATAATTTTTTTAAAAACTGGGCACGGCCATAAATACATAAAAAAAAATATCTCTGAAAAAGGCAAAACAAACCTTCGACTGTCACAGCGGTCTGTACACTTTGGCATTTGTGCAACTTAAAAACAAGAAACTGCTGATTAAGTGACTTCAAAAGTGATAAAAGATAACAGCGAGGACAGTCACTTACTTGTGAACCTGTATTCATCCTCTCGTCTTCTCATCTCTAGCTCTACAGGGAGAGGGTGAAAGTGCTTAATAAAAATAATAATAATAATAATAATAATAATAATAATAATTGATTTATTATTATTACTACAACTATATTACCACTATAACATTATTATAACATTAACAACAATGCAGTCGCTGAAAAAGAGCTTTATGAAATCATGTGATAAATATTGAACAAATGCCAAATAATACAGATTATAATTTCAGGCCACAGCTGTAACCTCTTCACGGTTATTTGTGAGGCTGTAGAGTAACCGTTGATACTCTTAACATGTAAATATTAAAACTAAATTGTTTTCAATGTGACAAACTTTAAAGTCTGCTTATTTATTCTGGCATTTGCATTAACACATTTCAAAGTGCAAACTTGCATGATCATATTTTGTTAATTTATTACCAGTTTATTTAAATTAGCTTTGCTTTTAGGACATACCTTTGCTGTGTCCAAATTCAAGTTAGTATTTACCAATTCTCTAATCTGTGTTTGACTGACATTCAGCACAGCCCATTTTCACTTTTAGGTTTAGTTTTGAAATCATTAATAATAATCTGCCGCATTTAATTTTTTTCAAGTTTCATATTACATTTCAGCTCTTGTTCATTTATGGATCATGTGTCTGGTGTTAAATGAAGACAAGAATTTCACCCAAAATTTGACTAAGCTCAGCACTATCTAGGCAATACCGAAAAGGGACTTTTATAAGCTTTTTTTAACAAAATAAATAAATAGATAAAATCAAGTATCGTTTCCATCAGACAGTAATGGTCGATACTATTTGAAATAAATCCAAGACATGAAAAAAAAAAAAATGATAGAAATTGTTTCTTTAGCTGCAGAATGATGCAGTGTCTACAGAAAAGACTGATACTGACCACGAGGTGTTAAAGATGGCTGTTTTTCCACCTCCACCTGCTGTCGGCTCCCAGAGGGGATATTATTGTAGATGCGCTTATAGTGATTATACACAGCAACTGCCAACACTTTTTTTGCATAGGACTGGCCAACCACGTACTTGTCAAGATAGGCATATATCTGGGAGGGGGGAAAAAAATTCACAACAGGAGAAAAATATGAATATATAAAAATATGATAAAATTCCCAATCGAATGTTAAAAGCTTGTTTTGACAAATTTGTTTCCTGCTTCACTTTTTACCTTCTTTGGAGGTGGAGGAGGTTTCTGTGCAAATGCCAGTTTCACTGCCTCCGCAGCAGATTCTGGCTCTTTGTTTAGCCCTTTCTTAGAGTCAGTTTCAGACAGCACCACGAAGAAGTGATGACATTTCTCACATTTGACAAATCGTGTTGATGCTGCAAAAGAACACCACATACAGTGTTAGAAACATTTTTAAACCAAGCTGAAGCAATTTTTAAAGACACACTTCAACATAAATCTATGCATTAATCCCACTGATGCTAAAACCTAAAATAAATATTGACAAAGTGAAAAACTGCACCTTATTATGTTTTTGATCCTTCGTCGTTTTGAATACCTTAAAATACCTTTTGAATTGCTTACGGGAAAGTAACAGTAATCTGATTACTTTTTTGCAATAGTAATCCCTTTACTTGTTACTTGAAAAAAGTAATCGGATTACAGTAACGTGTTACTGCCCATCTCTGGTGTTGCAACTGTAATTTTTGTTTGTTTGCTTTTTTTTAAAAAATAATAATAATAATAATAATAATAATAATAAGACCACATTTTGTAAGTCATCAATGCATCAATTTTCCCTAAATCCTCCACACAACTCATATTGTACAGGAATAACAAATAATGTAAAGAAAATAACTGCATGTGATGCCTAGCCCAGCCTTTGAGAATGCCTCTATGGACAAACAGACTATGTGCATATACTTAAAAAAAACTGAACTGTACACTGAATTGTAGTGTCAGTATTATTATCATTATTCAGCAAATGTTAGCTGAGAAAACTTTTTTTTTTTTTTGAGCATCAAAACAAACTTCCACTTTTTCCCTGTAAACTGGATAATCTGTTATACATAGCTCAAGAATTGTACATCACAAACCACTTCTGTCTGGAAAGGGTATTGTAGACTTACACTGCCAAGACAAAAATTAATAAAGCAGATGCAGCTGATGTAATGTGGTTTTTACGTGATAGTACTCACTATGATTGGCCGATTTAAAATCAGAAAGTCATAAAAACAATACCCGTGTCCAAGATGCTTCTCACACATCCATCATTCCTAACAGCCCTTCTTAGTTTAAAGCAATGAATCAAAATGTTTATGTGGCCCCACAAAATCTAAAACATTCACGAGACGGCAATAAAACCAACATCACACAGTTTATATCCACATCTTTATTTTAACAAGCTGTGCCAGGATAATACTTAAAGTGGTGGTTTGTGGTGCACCATTCATCTCCTGTGTTTACAGTAGTGTTTATAGTTATTTCCATGCACAAAGGTCTGTGTCACAGAGAAATATTAAAGTTGATGTTCCTTTGGTTTTTTTTTTTAAAACTACTGGTAAACCACTATAGAACTACAACTAAACAATAACTTTATATCTTAAGAAAACATCTGTGACAGAAATATTTCCACAACACCCCATGACATCATTCAACAGTCAGATCATTTGTAAATAACTGTTGAAGAGTAATACGTGTACTCACATACGAAGGTCTCCACATGTGTGCAGGGGTCCCCACATTTAGGGCACCGTAGCTGGCTTCCACCCTTACCCGATCCTCCAGAGCTAGACATTCTCTTCCCCTCGCTGAGGGTCTTCTGTGTAAAGACGACTGTGTTAGCACGTGTTAAATTAAAGTATTGTCATCCTCTGGTGGTGTACTTTTACATTTATGAAAGGTTGCAAATAGAGATTACCTTTCCACCATCACTTCCGCCATCCTTGGTCGTCCCATCTTTGGAGCCATAACAGACAGAGGTCTCTGAAAACGACCTCACACGTACCCGAGGAGG
>VVHJ01003348.1:12077-28837 GCA_015107715.1 Tylochromis polylepis | reverse complement strand
GTACATAATATTTTCACTGACATTTTCTTTTAGTTTTCGATTAGGCTTCACCTGTGTCTGGGAAATGGGCAAATAAAGGTTAAAAGAAAAACCAAAAATGTTTTTTTAGAAACGTTTAAAGATTTAGAAAGGGTATTTTTAAACAACATGTATAATATTACATTCTACAAGGCTACATAATACATAAATACCATAATACCGAAGACCATATTTCCATTAGATGTATATTATCAAGAGCAGCATTTCACGGTCTGAGGCAAAAAGTGTATTTACATGAGGTAAAATCGCTCCGTATGTTCTTTTTGTTTGTTTGTTTGGCATTAAATCATATGTATTTTTATATGTGTGTTGCTCTAAAATCTGAAATACGAAAACCTAGGTGATGTAACAACATTGGCCTAACTTTAGCTTCGAAACTATCAAAAATTACCTTTTCACCGCCTGCTGACGTTAGCTACAGAACTGTCATAACAAACAGTAATCTAGGTCAGCTGGGGCCCTACTTCCACAAATTGAAGCAAATAGCTCAATGTCATGCAGCTTAACGGAGCTGCAGGGCAGGGAGTGTGTGTGTCTTCCCTTTCGTACCTCTGTTAGCAGTGTTTAGGAACAACCTGGCAGCCGAAGCACATGGACAGGACATCTTTTCTTCTGTCTCAAACTCCTTAAACCAACAAAAAAGTGTAAAGTTAGCATCCTACAGCTAACAGACTGCGCTGAATAAGACAGGCCGGTTTAACGCCTCAATACTCCAACGTCACAGTTAGCATTAGCACAGCAGCTCGTTAACGAGACTAGATAGTCGTCACTACAGTCTAAATATTTACACTGTATACTACAGTATGAAAAAGGTGTTGGTATTTTAAGCTATCACGCACTGCCAATGCTATAAAGGAACCCTGTATCTAGTTAGCTTACATAAATAGGTAACTGTTAGCTTCGTAAGCTAGGCCTTAACCAAATTCACTGAGCGTTTTCTTCTAGAGGAAATGACAAGCAGCCGACGCCGCAGAGATAATAAGCAGAGTGACTCCTAAGAAAAACAAATCTGCAGGTATCAGCTTATTTAAAACAACTAACTACCAAATACAAAGCACCGTTTAACTAGCTTTCCATTTTTACTCACAGTGCACGGTGAAAGCAGGCGCGTCTTGACAGCCCCCCTCTGAAACACAAATTTGCTAAATCACTAAAGCTTCCGCACGTTTGTTACAATTAGAAAGGTCAGTGTGTCATGCTAATGCCACAGTGCCTGTTACATGAACTGAAAAGGGTCAACTCCTTTAGACCGTTACTTCACAGGTGTGACACGAACTAAAATGATGTAACGCCTGCTGTTATGAACTAGGTTAGGTTGGTTACTCGGCTAGCGAACTAGCCTTCCCCAAAGGAAGCGATATAAACAGTATGCAAGGTGTTAGCAGCATGGTGGATTCATTCGTGCGTACGCATTCAACACCCATCCAGATATTTTGAGATCTGCTCAAACATAGCACGATTCGTGGTGCGTTCATGAGTACATCGTAATATGCAATGTTAACAAAGATATTGTGAAATTACGTTGCATTTGGTAGTTAAGGGAAATGTCAGATCTAGCACTGTAACCTGTTAACAGTCGTTTCAGTCACACATTGTTATTTGATAGGCTCAGTTCTGATTCAGAATACATTATTATCTAGAAATTTAACACAGCTTTGGTACTCCTGAGAGGTAGTTTGAAATGTTAATGTATGTAACTTTAGAAAAGAAAGAAAGGAAGAAATACTCTCAGAAATATGGGTTATAGGTTTGACATCTCTGTGTTAATGGCAAATATGCACTATTTTGTGTTTGTTTGTTTTTGATATTTTGCAGTGCTCTTGTTAACTTGTGTGTTTCTTTTTGAGCTATCCAGTAAAGGGTTTGCGATTTGGTTTTATAGTTCAGTACATCACTTTTGGATTCTTGTGATATGTGTCTTCCTCTGTAACCCAGAGCCACTCAAAGTGAGGGGCATTTGTCTCTTTATATGTGGTGGAAGAGCCCGAGGGTTAAAAAATTACTGTGCAGTCCCATATAAAGTTGTCTCTGTGTGTCACTGTTTTGTTTACAGGGTTTTTTGGGACACTTGATGGGATTGAGTCTGTGAAGTGAAAACAAAAAGTGCATGATTTTCCTGACAGTTTCATATGTCATGTTGTCTCTGTCAGCACAGCTAACTGTTCACCCTGGTCAAAGCAGCTTGATAAAAAACAGTCATAACTTTAAATCAGAAGGTGAGACACAAACAAGAAGCTATTGGGTTTTTTTTTTTCAAGAAGGGGCCATGACTCTCTGTCTGTGTGGTCAGAATAGTTATATCCCGAAAATTATTAAAACTCTTGAGTTTTTCCGTTATCCACATATGTTTCATCAGAAATATACTGCATGCTACTATCATTCAAACAGATGGATGTCAGAAGATGTCTTGTTGAATATGAATGAATGAATCTGAGGTCAGAGGAGAATGGCCAGACTGCGTTGAGCTGATAGGAAGGCAACAGTAACTCAAATCATCACTCGTTACATCCAAGGTATGCAGAATAGCATCTCTGAATGCACAACACATTGAACCTTGAAGCTTCAGCAGCAGAATATAACGCTCAAGACTGCCTCTCCTGTCAGCTAAGAACAGGAAACCGAAGCTACATTGAATTCACAAATGCTCACCAAAATTGGACAATAGAAGATCTGAAAAAACATTACCTGATTTCATGGTTCTCAGTTTCTACTGCAACATTTTGATGGTAATTAAGGCAGTTCTGAAAGCAAAAGGAGGTCCAACCCGGTACTAGCAAAGTGTACCTAAAAAAGTAGCCAGTGAGTGTACGTGTAAGGTTACAACTTTTCTCCCAGTCAGTTGTACAAAGTAAGACCTACAAACAAAAACTACTCATATAAATGTACAGTTAAAGTCTTATTTCAAATGCCTCAACCCAGCTGCACAGTTAGCTGTAAAAGCTGTGCATGTGAGGTAAATTGCTCCAGTGTGTCATCTCTGAACACACCTGGACTAAACTTGGCTTGTGAGCTTCTACTATCCACCACCACCTGTACCATCCCTCCATGTATTCAGAAAGCTTTGTCACCTCCACATACTCATTAAGGCATGCTCTCGAGAGAAGTGAAAAATGCTAAACATCATGCTGACACAGCAGAACCTGATTGTTTTTAAAGAGGTCTCACACACCTTTTTATTTGACTGGATTATTACACTTTCAGTACAGAAGTCTGTCTACAGAAAATTACAAAAATATACATTGCTATGAGTACTATTTGTCTTTGGTTTGTGGTTGTTTTTTGTTTGTTTTTTTTACAAACAAATTAAGCTGAAAAGCACACAAAAAGAAAAATTGTACAATTATTTGCCTGTATATTGTGACAAAACTAAATCATACATGCTGTGTGAATCCAGCTGCATGATGTCATAGAGTTTGATTATTTATTTTTAGGTCTTTTTGAACTTAACTCTGCAGGTATTCACACTTTTGTTGTCCCACATGTACAAAAGCTTTTTGTTAGGATAGTATGACAGCATAGCCAAGATGCCATTACCCGACCTTATATCAAAACCTGCATCCACAGGACTCTCCTTCTTTAAATCATAGGCATATGTCACCCTTCTGTCCTTGTCATCTGTAAAATACAGCACCCCACACACAATGAAAGCGTTTCCTGCTTTAGCTGTTGGGTAGGTGGTGTTTACAACAGACGCTATAGAGAATGTGTCGTCATTGAGCTTTGCAACCAGTGTGCTGTCATCTACGATTGAGGCAAAGATGACCCACAGTCCACTTTCATCCACAGCAAACTTGAAGTATGTCTTTGAGTTTCGGAAAAGATAAGTCAGGTTGTGATATCTGGTGTCTGGCATGGTCAGAATCTGCGTTCTCTTTGTTTTCAGGCCAAATCTGTAAAAATTAAAAATATTGACCATCAAGTAAATGTTGCAGGCATCAAACACCTCAAGACAGGTGCAGATGTTTACCTGAAGCACTTACTTTACAAGTCTGTTTTTTCCACCGTTGTGGTAGTAAAATGATCCTTTATAAACAACATGGCCACACCCCTGGTAGAATCTCTTGGCATCTATAGTGTTTTTAGTGTTTTGCAGTGATGAAAGGTCCTGATATTCCCGCAAATGTCGACCTGGTGACAAAAAGTTCTCGCGTTAAATCCAATCAAATAACTCTCGAAAGTCTGCGATGAAGTGAGAATTCACGGATGTTGTGTAAGTCACCTGAAAAATGATCGGCCAGCCAGTATCGATCTTCATCCAGCTGCAATGCGTCTGACATCCAGGCTCCATAGGTGCTTTCCATTTCAGTGGGCTTCTCTGAGCATTTTATGCTTTTAATAATACACTCTAAATGAAAAAAAAAAAAACACACACACACACACACACTTCCATATTTCAGAAAACTATACAATAGAAGCACAATTAGATAATGGCATGATTTGAAGCTTAATTTAGCAAGTTTCTAACCACTTTCTGTTGATTTGTCACCAGTGGTCACACTGATCTTATTATCAGTCCAGAGCTTATTTGAAGAATCTGAAAAAAAAGGACAGATCATTTTTAATGTAAATAATGATGTCTGAGTCATGGCAAGTGATCATTACTTTGTATTTTTGTGTGAGATGACTATAAATTATCAAAACTATTTCTTATAGAGCCTTGCAACAAAGTGAAGTGTCAGTATTGAGGTCCAATATGGGACACGTGGCCATTTCTCACCAGTTGTCATGGGTTTATCGTTGACATTTCCACTGTTATTGAAAGTGTCTCTTTTTTTATCCAGTTCTTCAGAAAGTGAACCTTTAAATTGAAAAAAAAAATTAAAGAGTGTATTGAGATACTAATGACGTTACAGTTAAAAATACACTTTATTAGACACACCCTGCTTGCACCAGGTTGGGCCCTCTTTTTCCTTCATGCCTTTGATTCTTTTTGGCATAGATTCAACAAGGTGTTGCAAACAACACTCAGAGATTTTTGTCCATATTGATATAATAGCATCACACAGTTGCTGCAAATTTGTCAGCTGCAACTGTGTGATAATGTGAACCTCCCACCCAACATATCCCAATCATGCTCCACTGGATTGAGTTCTGGTGAATGTGGAGGCCATTTGAGTCATGTCAGTAAACCAGTTTGCTAGAAGCAGCCATCAAAAGATGGGTACACTGTAGTCATAAGTGGATGGACATGATCAGCAATAATACTCGGGTAGGCCATGGTGTTTAATGATGCTCAACTCGTACTAAGGGGCCCAAAGATCCATGCTTTCACGTGGTGTTTACATAAATTTCTAACCATACCATCCAAATGTTCCACGAAAAATCAAGACTCTAATAAAAATAGCATGAAATATTCCATATAAATAAATAACGCAATGAGAGTATCGTTCATAACGGAGGGTTACAGAGTGTGTTAGTCTTACCTGTAAATCGTGTCACTGGTGCCTCTGTAGCATTTCTTTTAGCAACATTGAAGGCAACATCCTTATCAGCTGCTTTCAGCTCTAGAAAACAAAGTAGACTGCTTATTGTCTTGGTTTTTTCTTTTTTTCATATATTTAGACGTAGGTTTATCTCTAGTGTCTTAATGTTTTACCAGGTTCTACTGATTTGTCTGTATGCTTTTTAGAGCCAGGAACAGTAAAAGCATCTCTGGTGTTTTCAGCTGGATGTGGTGTTGGTGGTTCTGCAGATACAAAGATACAAATGAGTTAGTACACATAGAAACAGTATAACCATAATCAGATACAGTATGGCAGTTTTTTTTACCTGTTATTGTGCTTGTTTTAATGATGGTTCTGCTGCCATTAAATGTATCACTCTTTATGTTAGCATCAAGTGGGGCTGCAGAGTGAAATTGCAGCCATGTTCAGCACTTTTATTATGAAAGAAGTAACTTAACCATTCAAAGTAGATGATTTCCTACCTATTAATACTCTTACTGGCCCCTCTGTGACATTTGCAGTGTCTGTGTCATTCCAGATGCCCTGGCTGTCATCTCGATGAGAATGTAAGGAGTCTGGAAAATTTAAAGAAAAAAAAAATAGCATTGGCTTTAGCATTTTCTTTTCATATAGTCAAACTGAGGTTTGTCTCATTTGAGGTTTACCAAGTTCAGCTGTTGTATCTGAAAGTTTCTCAGAGTCAGAAACATTCAAAGCGTCTCTGAAGTTTTCTGGTGGATGTTCTGTTGGTGAAAGAAGAAAAGAAAAAGAAAAGAAAGAAAACATTTAGTAGAAGAGCTGGCACACCAACTAGAAACAACCAGTCCTTATAAGCTTGAGCTTCCTGTCACTGAAATGAATGTAAAAAGTTAAGATATTTAAGGTTTAGCTAAATATTGAACCTTGAGTCAGCGTAGCTCCTGATTTTATCTGCAGCTCGGGCATCTTTTTGGATATTTATTCTATTTGCTGCCACTGAAACTAATCATTAAAGTTATTATAAAATCGATTCAGTCTTGGAACAGAAAAAAACCCATTTTTAAGTATTTTAAGAAAAAAGTATTTTTAAGGGAAATTTAAACGTATCAGTTTTTACCAGATTTTATGGTTGTCTGAACTGAAGTTCTTCTTCCATTAAAGGAGTCACTGTTTTGGTCTGCCTCACATGGAACCGCAGAGTGAAATGATAAAGTTCAGCACTTTTTTATGAATAATATCTAAATTAAAAGAGGATATTTAATAATCCAAAGCACATGATTTCATACCTGTTAACAGCGTTACTGGTCCTTCAGTGTCTGTATCATTCAAGGTGCCCTGGCTGTAATCCTCATCAAATGTTACTGGTTCTACGATATTAAAAAATAAGTATTAGGTTGAATTTCGTTTTTTAACATATTCAAACTTAGGTTTGTCTCCGCAGTCTTGGTCGATTTACCAGTTTTCACTTTCATGCCCAGATGTTTCTCAGATTCAGAGACATTCAAAGCATCTGTGGTGGTTTTTCTAAGAGGATTCACTGTTGGTGATTCTTCAGGAAGAAACACAAGGTGTAACTACAATTTCTGCTGCACACATTAGATATGTATACAAATAATATTTAAAAATCTGTTTCTCACTCCTGGTTAAATTTATCTCACTGTTCATGAGATAAAAATAAAAAGCCTAAACTATAAAAACATATTTTCATATTTACAAAAAGATGTTTAAGAGATAAGTCTCTTACCACCCCAAAACATTTAGTACAGAAACATAAAACATCACTGAACTTTAAACAGTGTGAATTTACCAGTTTTCACAGGTGCTTTAATGAAAGTTTTGCTGCCATTAGAGGAGTCACTGTTTATGTCCGTATCAGGTGGAACTGTGAAAGGAAGAAGACAAAGTTCACCACTTCTACTTTGCATACCAAGCAAAAGAAAGAGAGGAGGACGTGCAGTTAATAATTCAAAGCACAAGATTTATTACCTGGTAATAATTGTATTGGTCCCTTTGTAACATTTGCAGTGTTGGTATCATTAAAGGTGTGCATAAATGGTTTCATGTCTAGAGAAATTAAAATGTTGTCATTAATCAGTCCTGGTGAATTGTTTTTGTTGGATTTTTGTGTCCAGAAGTTTCTCCAAGTTAGAAATGTTCATACCTCCTCCGGTGTTTGCAGCTGGACGAGCTGTTTGTGATTCTTCAGAAAGAAAGAGAAGTTAGTGCACACACTCAACAACAAACTCAACAGCAGTAAAGTTAACTGCTTTAATTTGGAGCTCAAATTCACACTCTGCTGAAAATATTTTAAACAGTTTCTCATTGCTGGTAAAAAAAAAATTTAACTTGCTGTTTATTTTTATCCCAAAGTTGGGAAAATCTTTTTTTCATAGCAGCTGAAATCAAGTTAAACACAGCAGACATAACTAAATAGCTGAAATAAATAGAGCTCAATAACATAGAATACAATACGATCAAATGAGGATTAAAAACAAGATTTAAAAAACAATCTGAAAACAAATTAAGTAAAATAAGTATGGATTAAAAATATGAGATACTAATATAATACTATATAACTAAGGTAAGTATTTCAAAATCATAAAAACAAAGACAGAACTTCAAAGTTGTCTAAAAGATATTAGTACACAGTCTGTTAGTTTTAACATCAGCTTGTGCATGATTGTGAACATGTATTGTACCTGCAGCCAGTAAAACTAGTAATCAAACCAATTATGAGCCCGTACGCTTAGAAAGGGAACATTTTTAAAACACACCTGTTTTTACTGTTGTTCATTGTTGTTTTGATGATCTAAACAGTGCTGCATTTAATGGCAGCACTGTTTAGATCTGCATCACTGGGGTCTACAGAGTGAAAGCACTCCCAAAGTGACAAAAAAAAGGCTGTTTTAGAGTTTAATACCTGTTAATTTTCCTGCTGCCTCTGTGATGACTTCAGTGTCTGTGAGAATCGCCCTGCTGTAGTTGTAATCTTCATGAAACGGTGAACGCTCTAGAATGTTTTTTTAAATGTGGGGTTTAAATAAATCTTTTTATATTCAAATTTTCGTTTTATGGTCTTGATCATTTACCTGATTCTGTTTTATTGTCCAGTTTCTCAGAGTCAGAGATATTCAAAGCATCTCTGATGTTTTCAGCTGGATGTGCTGCTGGTGATTCTGCAGAAGGAAAGTAGGAGATGTCACTGGATGAATGGACACACACTTTACCATAATCGTAGAAGAAACTTGCTGATTTATTTACAAACAGCAAACAATCTTTATGTCATATCTTGTGTAATTTAAAATCACAAATAATTCACCAGTTTTGGTGTCTCCAGTTATTAGGTGCTAGCAAATGTCTAGGTTGTAAAAATCTATATGGAGTTGTTCACATTAATTATAAAATATTCAGCCTTCTCTTAAATTCTCAGCAGAGACACTTTGTCACTCAAATGGTTTCTTACCAGCTTTCAAATATGTGTCTAAAAGTTCCTCAGAGAGAGCATTTCCAGCATCACGAGGCTCACCTGGTGTCAGTAACACTGTGGAAATAAAGAGGAAATCCAATACAATGAGTATAATGTGAAATAAAGATTTGTGTGTACAATGACTGAGTACCAGTATTAACCTGCTAATGAATTCATTGGTGCTTCTGTAATATTTTCTGGATTGATTTCAGTCAGGTTGTCACTTTGGTAATCTGGGTGAGGTGATACCAACTCTGCAGAAAAGAAACATGATCAGCATAACCATAAATGTTTTATATGAATCCAGATATGAGGACGTGCAGTTAAATGTGGCCTTCCAGTAGAAAGTAGAAAGTACATATTAAGCATGGCCAAAGTTTCAAATAATGAGGTGCTTTTGAGCCAAAAGATCCCCTTTAAGCTCTAATTGAGAGGAAAATGCAATTATTGAACCATTTTTATTTGTGTTCTGAAGTGATGTGACAGCAAACACAGCATACTCTGACATTGTCTTACCACTTTTCACTGTAGTAACAGTAACATTTCTGAAGGAGTCGCTGTTGTTGTCTAAGGCTACACTCAGCAGACCTGGAGAATAAAAGGAGACATTTACAATTCTGCAGCATTTTCAATTGTGACACAAGAAACAAATGATTGTGGCTACGCTCACTGTAGTTAAAGTTCAGCACTTCTCACCTGCTGATGATTGGGACCTCTCACCTGCTGGGACTTCTGTGACATTTTCTTCTTTGGTGTCGTTGAAGGCATCATGGCGGTGGTTTGGATAAAAAGAACTAGACTCTAGGAAATAAAAGATCTTGAGTTTGATGCTCTTTCTTATATAGTCAAATATTAGTCTGCCAAACAAGACTTCCTATCGCTCACAGTGATTACTAACCTAATTTTATATTTGTGCCAGTAACATTCAAAACATTAGTGGTGTTATCAGCTGGACGTGGTGTCAGCGATTCTGTGAAAAGCAAAAAAAGAATGAGACATAAACTGCTGCCCTTATCTAGAGCAATTAAAAAGCACACACCATCCATACACTATCTACACATACAGACATACATACATACTTGGCAACTTGTTGTTTTCTGTGTTGTTTCATTAGTTACTAATCTTAACCTTGTGAGGTCTAAGTCGTCATCAGTGATCACCCTGACTCTGACTCTAACCCAGCTCTAACTCTAAATAATCAGAAGATGGATGGATGGTTGTTGTTCAGGCTAATGGATACCTCTAAGACCAGTGTGTTGAGAATTTATCTCTAGGGACAACATGACTGAAACTAAGCGACTAAACAAAATGGAAACAAATCCAGACATTTAAAGAGCTTAAATTAAAATCTGAATAACAGTTTTTGATCTTGTTTCTGGAGGAGAATGGCTTCTGTGTTTTTAAAATCCTGGCATCAACCGTGCCTTTGACCAATTCGATTTGTGAGAAGAGACGCAAAAAGATTTAACTTTGTGGTAAAACAACTAAAACTGTGTATGTTACACTGCTGAATATCATAAAGGATAATCAAGTGATTTTTAACTGCTACTGAAATCTAATATACAGTGAACAAAAGCAACTGAACACTCTTCAGGACAGCCAACACTGTTGTTTTTGCACACACAGATTTTGAAGTATGACTTAATAATCATTCAGTTTTCATATCATGTTTGGGATCCTTTCTGTGATGAGGAAACATCCTGGTTCACTCTGGCATTATTCCTACCTCTCCATGGGTGACTTTGACGAATACTTCCTTCAGTAACTTTGTTTTTCACGTCACTGGAACAACAGGCCGAGCAGGGCGGACCAGGTGGACCGGGAAGACCTTTATATGCACAGATCATTAGAAATATGATGTGCAAAACAGACCTACTTAACAATACTGCTAATATAGACGCTTTAAGATTAAATCAATTATATTTATATAGTGAAAAGTCAAAACATAAATCATCTCAGAGCAGTTTTTACATTGTAAGGCCACGACTTCATATGGTGGGTGGGGACTCTGTTTTTATATTCATTTTGAATGTTACCAACTAAAAAGGCTGTTATCAGTTATTGCCACTTTCATAAATATCACTGGATCGATAAATATGAGGTGAGTGACTTTAACAGGAAGACACATCAGGCTGGGCCACACTTAGGGAGAACACTCATCAGCCTTGACTGGTTGGGTTAAGGGGAGAGAGGAGAAAATAGGTCAAGGAGACAATTAAAATGAAGAAGGTTGGCTGAGTCAGAAGCATTCAGCTCCAGAGCCAGAGACGTCTGCAGAAAGCACAGTTAGTGGCATGCAATGGTCAATGCCCTTTGATGTCTGTGGAGCGAAAGAGAGAAGAGTAGAGGAAAGGTGCTCGATGCATCACAGTAGGTTCCTCTGACGCAGCAGCATAAGTGATGGTTCAGGGTCACCTGATTCAACCCTAACTACAGGCTTTATCAAAAAGGACCGTTTTAAGACTAATCTTAAAAGTAGAGCTGGCGTCTGCCTCACAAACCCAAACTGGGAGCTGGTTTCAAAGGAGAGCAGCCTGACATCTGAAGGCTCTGCTTCCCACTGAAATGCTGAAAATGTGAGGATAAGAAGTAAGTCTGCCCTCTGGTGCTATCTACACAATATGGCACCAAGAGCTCCATAACATGTGTCAGAGTGTGATTGAGCAGGATTGTAATTCAGTTCTAGATTTAACAGGAAGCTAATGAAAGGATGTTATTATGACAGAAACATCACCTCTCTCTAGTCCATGTCTGTATTCCTACTGCAGAGTTTTAGACCAGCTGCATCCAGTTATAAGGTATAAGGTAAGTACAGTAGTCTGACACAGAAGTAACAAAAACAATAAAAGAAAAAGAGGAATGCTGTGATATGGGCTACTCTGTAAATTGTTGCTATAATACTGTTTTACCCTTAATGATGAGTTGTGATGCCTCAAATATATTCAATTCAGTTAAATTTTATTTTTATAACATTAAATCACAACAATTTATTTATACAGCACCAAATTACAACAACAGTCACCTCAAGGTGCTTTATATTATAAGGTAAAGACGCTACAGCAATACAGAGAAAACCCCAAAAATCAGATGAGCAAGCACTTGGGGACAGTGGGAAAGAAAAACTCCCTTTTAACAGGAAGAAACCTCCAGGAGAACCAGGCTCGGGGAGTGGCAGCCATCTGCCATGACTGGTTGGAGAGTGAGTGGAAGGACACAGGACAAAAGACACAATAAAGGTGGTTTTTTTTTTTATGGAAATTAGAACAGGTTGTGGGTTTTTCCCACAGGTAGCCCTAGTAAGCTGTATGGGCAGAGATCACCCTCATTAACCTCTGATGCACACCCAGTTCTGGAAGCAGGCCTGAAATATGACAAAAACCACTCAGTTCAGAAAAGAGAAGTAAGGATTAGTCCTACTAAGCATATGTTTCGCACATCACAAAAGGACTGAATAGTTGAAAGAAGGAGAAGGAACCAGTAACCGTTAACGGTGGGGAAAAACACAAGTGTGTGAAGGTAATGTCAGGCTCCTTGAGTATTCATCAACAGGTTGGTGTTAGTTCAAAAACCCAAATCTTTTCTAAATCTCAGTGAGATTAAGCTGATCTGAGATGCCATGCAGAGTTGGTAAAATGATGCAGCGCGCAAGTGAAAGATTAAAAAACTCTGCCCACACTGCAAGTTTCAGTTTCAAAACGACTAAAATACTATAATTTTGGCTAATCAGTGCTAATCAGCGCTGCAAACACTTATCCCATGGCAGTAAACAGCTATGTGGCAGCTAAATACAAGTTTCTTGCAGACAGTGAGTGGGATGCTCGGGTTGTGCAATCACAGCAGGAACAATAAAAGACTGTTTGAAACGCATGAGAAGCTTCTGTTCTCAAAATTTGGTTGTTTTCATATGGCTTTTCTCTGAATGGGAGAGGAGAGGGGTCCTCAGATTTGTTAGACATATAAAAGTTCTCACCTTTTCTTCCTCGTCTCCCCTCTGGCCCCGGTGGACCTGGTGGTCCAGGTGAACCAGGTTTACCTGACAGAACAAAAACACTTTGTAATGCAGTAGGAATTTAGCGTAATTTGAGCAAATTTACTCAGTAAACCAAAATGTCAGTTTTTACCTGGGGGTCCAGGTGGGCCTGAAAATAAAAAAAAGCAATTAATTAAAAAAAACAAAACTAAGTGCAGTAAATATGCAAAAGAAAACAGTGGAGATACATGTGTTTATGACGTGCACCTGTTAAACAAATTCCTTTGGAGCTCCTACACATGTCTGTGAAGGCTTTGACCTGAAATAAAGAAAAAGACAGGTATGAGGAAAGTTTTGAATTAAGTGTAAGTTAACCCCATATAGTGCCATTTTAAGTAGGCCCTGTGTAACACAGACAGGACAAGGTGCTTTCTGAAGATCCATATTTTAATCTTTTGCCATGTTAAACAAAACCGGTTGTGTCACACCTAAAAATGTAACAGTGTTTACTCCCAAAATCCAGCAAAAGAATCATTCTCGTTAACAGAGCTGAAGCAGTTAGATTATAACAACAACAACAAGAACTAAAATCCCTAAAATTTTCTCCCTCCTGCTTCTTAAATCTCTCCTGTTTTTTTATCTTTAGGCTTTAGATGAAACAAACTGAAAGCGAAGATTAATTGATAATAAAAACAACGATGCAGCCCCGGCTCCCTCACAAAAGTAGCACAGCTTTGAAGAAATGCCAGTTTGTAGTGGAAGCGAGTGGAGCCAAGGGAGGAGCAGTCACACTCCACTGCTCAAAGTATTTTTCCAGGAAGCACTCGAAAACAGAAATTTGTTAATGGCTAAAACAGACTCCTGGATTCTTTAGATTACAAGGAGATGCCTCAAATAATCGTATTAAAGATGACAGCAAAATCTGGAAAAAATAATTCCTCCTCTGTTCTGTTTCATAATATATATTCAGAGATTCATAACTGAATTTTTGTCACAATAGAGTAAACAACATGTAGGATTAGTATTCACAGTCCTACAGAAACATCCAAGCATGCTGGTGTCTTACAGGGACCATAGAGTATGTCATGAGCATCAGCATATCCTTCTGATCTTGGCTTTGCATTGGATCTTCTTCCTGGTTTCTCCTGCGGCGGTGGAGTTTCCTGAACTCTCGGGCCTCTCCAGGGTTGATGGGCAGGATTCCCGCCCGCAACCTGCAGCTCTCTGTCAGCTCTTGCATCTGGGACTCCAGCTTAAACAGCTCGTCTGCCAATTCTTTCTGCCGAAACAGCAGAAACACTAAACCTGCCGTGCTCAGGAGCAGCAGCACGCACATCCCCACTAGCAACACTTTCCACATGGGAGAAACACCACTTCCCTCTTTCATGTTTGTGCCCCGTTCCTTGGTCCTCTGCTGCACAGTGATCTGGGCTGTGTAATTCAGAAGCATATACAGCACATTTCTGAACACCTGCCAGCAGATGACACGTCAGAGAGAAACCACAGTGGAGCTGTTGGAGAGGAATAAACATGTCAAAATCTGCCTGGAACTACAGAGAGAGAGAGGCACGTGATGCATTGCATAATAACAAACATCTGCAAAACTGTTGAAAGCTGTAGGCTTGCATGATTTAAATGCAGCTAATGGACATATTTCTGTAATGACACATCCTCCAGACAGCGTAGGGCTTCACATCATTCTGGTGCCTCTTTTCCTCAGCATTTTCACTAGCCTGTCCTACTCAAAATTACATGGAAGTGGAATAAATAAGCTGGGAACAAGGGACACATTGTTGGGCTCTACAAAAGAACTTTCAGAGAGCTTTCAGCAAATGTCTGTGAGTGAATGGATGTACATGCGTGGGTGTCAGAATATCCCTTTTATAAAAGGTTGTTTTTTTTCTTTTTCTGGTCATTGCATTTGCTGCTTTTTTATTTATTTATTTATTTATTTATTTTATTTTATTTTATTTTATTTTATTTTTATTTTTATTTTTTTTTGGGGGGGGGGTGTCAGTGTCAGTGTAGCTTCTATTGCTAATTTCAGAGCCAGACCAACACATCCACCCCTAGATGTGTGGCCAGTATCTTTAAACAGGGCATACCAGCTATTCACAGGTACAAAGCTTGAAAGCCAGCTCATTCACAAAACCTTGGCATGAACAGTGTTTTTTCCTTTCAAGTTTGCAACTATGATTTCTTACACTGGACTAACTAACATGCAATCAATCGCTTTGACAGCACTTTTAGATCAAATTATTAAGACTGAGCTTTTAAGAATATAATTATGACATTTTTTTAATTCTCCTTTTCCCTTTTTGAACTCCTGAGTAAGTCCTTGCCTCCTTTGACACAGGTCAGTCTGACCCAGCTAATTAATTTCCCTTTCAAAAGCTTCCCGGGTTGATGAATTGGACAGTGGGGTTTCTCTGGGTGCAACAAAGCTAAATGTGAAGTAAGCCCATCTAAACACTAATGCAGAGTACAACCAGTGAAAGACTTGCAGGTTTTCCATTCTTATGAATAAAAAGCACCTCCTTTGTTCTGCCGGAAACTGCTTTGTGGTTCAGACATGCACTGCTATGTCTCAGGTTCTATGCCATGGTGCTTGTAACCCTCAAGTGACTATGTCTCCAGGCAACTGTTAAAGTGAAAGCTCAACCGAAGGATTTATAAACACTTGAAACACTGTGATTTATTTGCACAAAGGATGCTGGTCACCTTTAAAACCAGTAGAGGAATTACTGCACCTCTTCAAATTGCACTCTAAGTTGGGCAGGAGAAGGAGAGGAACGAGAAGTAAGTAGAATTATTCAACCTTTTTTTTGTTACAAAGATTTATGAAGCAAACCTCTCACATAGACTGTTAATTTTTTTTAATTTATATTTTCTACATATTTTTATTTTATATTTGGACTTATTTGGACCTTGTATTGAGGCACTGCGTTTGATGTTAGACTTTAATTTGAAATCCATTTCTGCATCTGGCATCTTGTGTTAGTGCGAGTAAAATCAATCTTGCTTATTTAGTCTATTTATTTATAATGAGCTCACACTTCCCTGCTCATCAGTGTCTTTCTGGTGCAGTCTGACAGCTGCAAATTCAAGTTTCTGCAGCACAGTGATGAAAAACTTGAGATGCATGACAAAATGCTGTAACTGTAAAATAACTATAAAGGTATAAATAATTTAGAAAACAGCAAAGACCATGGGTAAGTTAAAGTCTAATGATACCAGAAAAAAATCATAATGATGTTTGTAATTACTGTATCGCTGATGCTAACCACTTCAGTAATACAAATAGTTAATCATAAAGCTTGATGTGGGTGTATTTTGGTTTAAATGTGGCTCAGTGCTATGTTACGTCCCAGACTGAAGGACAGACTCTACAGAAGATTAGAGAGGAGGAAACAGGAAGGCTACCCACAGGCTGATCATCTTCTGTTTTGTCTGCTCCTTATTAAAAGATCTGAACGCAGACTGCAGATGCACTGTGTGTATGCCTGTGCGTGTGTGCTCCATTGGGTGTACCTGGCTAGAGAAACGCAGAGGATGCTGCCGGTAGAGGATCTCATCGCTGGCCCCATGGTGGCTGATACAGTGTCAGAAGTCACTGCCGTCCTGCTTCTTCTGCTGCTCTTTTTGCTGCTTTTCACCACCTGGAGACAAAGAAAACAGTTACATATACCAGGTGAGACACTTCAGCTTCTGCTGACTCTTCATATCAAATGAGATGCAGGCAGACCTGTTTTTACAATGAACAGCATTATTGAAAACATATTTTAAAAATTCTCAAATATACCTTGTTATGCATTCAATCCTGTTATTCATCCTAAATATTTCCCTTTAAGGAACTATATAT